>CM076582.1:1535008126-1535233485 GCA_034641835.2 Pinus albicaulis
AAGGAGAGGAGCATGTTAGGTCCCTATATGACTAGTATAGTGCCTTATTGTTGTTAGTGTAACCCCTTTATTGTTATTATTGTACCCTTGTAACCCCCATTTTGTTATTATTGTGCCCTTAAATTATTATTGTTATGTCGGCTAGGATTACATTGTGGCCCACTAGGATTACATTATGGCCCCATGGACTCCTATATATAGAAAGGAGGTTTTGTAAATTGAATCATCCAAGAATTGTTCATTTATGTAATGTATTGGAGGTTGCCCCCTCAAAGTGGCTTATTTCTAAGGTGTTCATATCTCTTTTCTTCTCTTTTTGGAGCTGGTTACACAACAACTAATTTATTTCATTAAACCCAAAAAAGTTAGATCTCAGATAAAATATTCAATCAGAATGGTGCAGTGAGCATGGAACAAACTACCATCAACACATATCGTTTGAGAAAATTGAAAGTATCACAATACTTATAAGACAAGATTACGAGAGAATTCCCATCATGTATATCAGTGGAAAATAAATGATTGACAAGCACATTCTTGAAGCTAATACAAAATGAAGAAGAAAATTCAATGGTGTATCAATGGTTGTTTGGTGTTGATAGCCAGAACTGAATTAAACTCTTTCAATGATTTTTTTTTTCTAATTCCTTTTTTACTTCTTACGTGAATTTTTTCCTTGACAGTTGGAGATGATCATGAATTCGGTGCCATTAAGACAATGTTGTCGTTTGTTATAGAGCTAGAATTGATAATAAATTTGATGCCATGAATGTGCTTCCATGAAGGTTGAATGTTCTATTATGCTTGTCTTTCATACATATTCTGAAACAAATGCTTTATCATATATGGAGCTATTAGATCAATGAATTTCCTTGGTTATGTAAACATTGGAATTTGTAGTCTTTTTCATCATCACTGTGTCAAGAACTACATTTCCTTGTTGAATTTCATCACAAACCAAACCCTTGTCATTGATGTCAAAGGAGGAGGTTAGGAGAGGTAAGGAAAGATGATGGAGAAATTATTCTTAGAACAAAAGGGGAGGATCAAAATACGTATTTTCTTCAATGTGAAAGAGAGAGAATGTCGGTAAAGTTGGCATTGATGTCAAATGTTGGTTGATTATAGTTTGATCCAATGAATACTTAAGAACGATTACAGTGGTGTGTAGGTCTAATCCAATGAATAAGTTACTTGACAACATAAGAAGAGTGAATGTTTCATAAGAAAACTCAAATAAAAAATATTTAAACTTAGATCAACAATGCAGATAACAATAATTTAATCAAGTCTTGACATAGGTTAAACTAAGACCAACGATGCTTCATAAACAATGCATGTCTCATGAGGAGTGTTTATGATTTGGTTGTTGTATAAACATAGTAAAACATGGCATATGAAATCTAGAGAGTATGAATATAAATGTGTTTATTTCCATTGAATTTGAATGTTATTATCAGATTCGAATATGATATATGCTGAGTTTACATTTCCAATAAGGAACTATATCCAAGCCATATAGGGCAATCATTATTGTTGGCTTGTATTACTTCAACTTTTTGAATAGTGCGAGGTCCTTTTGTCCTGAATTTATCTTCAAATTAAAATTTGAAAAGATAGACCACAAACAACGTATAATACAAATATGCAACCTTTAACTTCAAATTTCTACATTGGAACAAACAATCAACAAACTGTGTATATATAAAGATGTGTTTTGAATGAAAGTGTTGCTAGTGAATTCAAATTTCTGTGAGAACAAGTTCATGCATTTCCTGGTAAAGAGAGAAATAGGAATAGGAGCATAAATGAAGTAGAATTGAGGAAGAGGACCAGAGGAGATAAACAACTAAAAATAAGATAGAGATAAAGTTGATATCAAAGAGAAAGACTGGGTAAACCAAAAAATTTCATTTGTAATATTATCAGGGGATTGTTGTCCCCTTTCATGTAGTAGCTTGAAAAATAACATGTTGGATCATGTAAGAAAAGGGAGTGGGTGCTCATAGCAAATTGTAGCTTGCAAATGAAAAATCAAGGTATAAGCCTCTTGTAGGTAGAAGCCTACAAAAAATTGATGTAAAAGAGGCAGTGGGTGCTTGCCTTTACATCACAACAATCAAAATTCATGGTTTTTACCTTTATGGGTTTCCACATATAACTGGTGTCTCAATGTGTTGCATGAGATGCTTGCATGTTTTTCTGTGAATTCATGATTAATTATTGAAATCATATATAAATCTTCCAATACATTCAATAAATTGTTAAAATGATAAAGACATATATAAATTTTCTCCATTCATATCAAAGGATATTAAAATAATTTGAAATTTCTCATTTAAAAAGACACATTTATTGATTTACAACCCCCTCTAGTTTCCTATTTTGAACATTTAATAATGGACCTCATCCACATTATATTAATTTTCCACCATCCTTATTCGATTATTCATTGCAATGGGTCCATAGACCTTTGTTACACTATTCTAGATGATCCACTAGTGATGATGAAGAATTCAATAATGATGTTTATGATTATCATATAAATGAACATGGATTTAAAGAGGTTGATGAGATTTCACTATTGTTTTTCCATTAACCCCCCATCACAACCATAAATTTATTTGTAGTTACAAATTTTTAGTATGATTCAATGCAATGAGTAGAAAATTGTCAGTATTCAACAAAATCTCTACGACCTATTTCCAAATGTAGGTGAATTTCACATTATGCCAATATGAAGATGTTAAAAGGGAGAATAATAATTGTTCATGGTGGTGGTTAGCGAGGATTGTAGATTGAAATCTCTATGTGATAAGAGACCCATGAGAAGTGAAAAGAAAGTGTATGACTCATGACATCAATGATTTATTTTGCTATCCCATATAATAGATCAATCACTACTGTTATCTAATGAAACCTCCCAAACAAAAAAATAGAGAATTTTATTTTGAGAATGTCCCTTTCACCCTATCTTCACACCAATTATTTCAAATTATAAAAGGTATTTAGAAGAGATCTCTATATAATTCTTTGAAATTGTATGCAATGTATGATACAAATTCGGGACATATGAAGGGGATGTATTTTATAGTTGGAAATCCTCTATTTTACTTGAGAAAAGATAGAGGATTTTAATTGATGATGTAATTGTTTGAAAGAGGAGTGGAGACATGAATTCAATGTGTGAGGGTTCCTTCACAAGATAAAAAAAAACCTATGCATAAGAATTACAAAGAGCCATTTCATTTCACCTACATCCTAATGTATTCAAATCAATGTATGGAAGTGTAGATTAGGTGTGCTAAAAAATGTGTCTTTACTTCTGGAAAAAAAAAAAAAATGAAAAAACAAGAGTAAATATTAGTGCTTATTGGATTAAAAAGCAAAGATTGATATTAATAACTATTGAATTCAAAAGAGAAAGTTGATATTAATGCTTATTAAATTCAATAAGATGAGTAACCATGTTAACTTAATACATTGATTTTGCAAATCATATACCAATTAATAACCTATAATATTAAATAATAATCAAGTCATGAAATTAAAAAAAAAATTAAGTCCAAATTATAAAAACCTAATTTTTGAATCATATATTTATTAATAACTTTAAAGAAAGTCGAGTTTAAATCCAATTTAAATCCATATTATGATTATTATTATTAAATTTTCTATGATATATGATAAAATTAATAATGTTATAATTAACTAAAACCTTTTAACATGATTCTCTCTTATAATATATTTCCTCCCTTGGGACTTCTCTGCATTATACATTAACTGAAATACTATTTAAATAATAAAAATAATAATAAGTGATAAAATGTTTGAAAAACAAAATCTCACCACACATAATATGTATCTAAAGGTATAGTCAAAATAAAAACAAATAAAAACAAATTGGAATCCCATGTCCCAAGAAAAAGAGATGCATCTAAAGCTTCTAAGGGTTGTGAATTCCTAAAACTTAAAATCAAATAGATAGAAATAAGAATGCATAATATCCAAGATAATAATGCCAAAAATCGTTGAATGCACAAAGCATGCCAAAATGTGAGTTAGTAACACGTTATCTATAAGAGGCCATCCCTTGAGTTCAAACAACTCCACCATATACAGAAGTCAATAATAGAAGAGTAATTTTTGTGAATACGAAGTTGTATATTCTAAAATGAAAAAATCTTCGTCATTCCTAATATAAAAATTGGAGTGGAAATGGATACACGTATGTGTTAGGATGATCTAACAATAATTAGACATAGGAAACGTTATAGGTATCTAGGATTAAGAAAGGGTTTTATAGATTAAGAATGTTTCGGGTAGGTGTCTATTTATTTATTTGTAGGTTTTTACTTTAAATTAACCTTGGTAAGTTTTAACTCTATATAATCGATGGTTATAAAAATATTTTTAGTCAAATAAAAAATATGTATATAATGATGGTCGTACATATTAACCCAAATATTTTATTTTGGAAATCAAAATTTGGAAAACAATCAATATTTTCCAATATATATTCTTTCGTTAGTGTCGGTATTGATGTTAAGGAAAGGTAGTCTCTCAGTAAATTGGGAATATTATATATTTTGATACTCGACATATATATTAACTTTGTGAAGAGTCTTCATCATTTATCTGGTGCGCCCTCTATTGTTGCAAAATTATTCAGAAAGGCAAAGCACTCACGGGTGCTTTGAGGTATCTTACTCATATGCTAGATGATGGACGTTCATACAAACATTGCAATAAATAATTCTAATGGTACTGTGAGAACACATTAGACCATTATAGCAGCCAAAACCACTAAGTTTGAAAGGATTTTCTTGCAAGATTTTAAAGGTAAAGAATCATCAACAATAAATATTGAAAACAGATTTTTGAAGCTACATGTATGGAGCCATGAAATATGAGGACTTCCAAACGACATGAGAGCATTTCTCATGGTTTCTGAGAAATTTTTTATTGGCGGCTTCAAAGAAGCATGCGAGGACAATATTTTGGAGGATATAAATTGTAAAAATGTTCTTGAGAGGCTTCAACAAGCATGGTTGCCTAACTTTACAAACTAACCCAGTTGAAGAATGTGCGTTTTAAATACTTGTTTGATTTTGGAAATATTCATGACATGAGAGAAGATCTGAACATATTTTTACAACCTAAATAAGGATCATGATGGAAACCTTGAAGAAACCATAGCAGAAGAAGCCCAATTGGTGTCCTCTGAGAATGAAGCAAATGGACAAAGAAAATGAACTTGGTGTAGACATGGGTATCCGTGAACATCACAGTAAATATTACAATGAAAGAGCAACACAAATCCTTGGTGATATTGGAAATACCATTGTGTTGGGACTAGTGTGTATAATTTTGATACTATGCTAGACTTGGGGGAATCTATTTAGGTTATCCAACTATTACTCAAGTGCATAGTAAGGTTCTTGTTGCTTCAATGGAACGAACTAGAATAAACATTTTTTTACCAAATTGTGGAGGAAATAAATTCATCACCAGTTGGAGTACGCACTAGTCACATATATTATGTTTTTTCAATTTGACTCCCTTCTTAATTATGATACATACAATGAAGACTACAAAAGGGCAGAATAATAAGAGAATTTGCAAATTGTGGGTGGTGAGAACTGTGACATTAAATTTCCCATCAATTGTTTGAATCACATCCTTCATTGCTAATGTGTGATAACAATTTTAAGTGATAATAAACTTCAAGAAAAAATAGTAACGCCTTTCCTTATACTGAAACTTTCCATAAAGAGAGGAATGGGTATGCCAATTGTGATAGTAAAAATTATAACTCAGAGAACCAATGCCATGGACATGCTTGTCTTCTTGACATATTTGTGGGTGAGTTTGGATATGATCAAAACTTTGAATTTTATGATTTATCTATTAGTTTTTATGTAGAGGATCAAAATGACAAGGAAATAGAGAAGGGTGTAGCTTTGAAGAGCTTGAATGATGTTGCTGCTCTAGACGATGATGAAGAACATGGACATAAACCAGACCTTTCCATGTGATAATTTACAACATGAAAAAAATAAATGTAATTTTAAGGTCACGATAGGTGTGAATTGAAAATTTCCTTATCCCTAACATCAAAGCTTAAAGATTATTCATTTTGGTGCTAGGCATTTGGAATAGAAACACATTTTTGGAATACTATTAATTTAGAAGACTTTTCATTCCCTTGCTAGGAATTTGGTTATGCAAATGATGATTCCAAATTTGAGAAGAATGTGAAATGAATTAGTGGACCACATTTTCGCTTCAAATCCTTGCATTGGAATACAAACTAGCAACAAGTTATCTATAAATATGTACGTTTAGAATGCAGAGAAACTACTTAATTAAATAGTGTAAGACCTAGTTTGTGAATTGTTTGACAAAGAGAGAAGTAAATAATGACTTGAGTAAGAGGAGTAAGAGATAAGAAGCTGAAAAAGGAGTAGAGACAAGGTATAGAGTAGAGATCAGGAGGTATCTATAATTTAAAGAGTAGGTAAGCAAGAAAATTAAATTTTTAATCTATTAAGAGATTTGTGTCTCCTTTCGGGTAGTAGCCTGAAAAAGAATAGGTTGGAGCCTGTAGGAAGAGGGAGTGGGTGTTCCTAGAAAGTTTTAGTTTTTAGAATAAAAGTGAGGTAGAAGCATATTATTGGTGGAAGCCTACAAAATTTGATGTAAAATAGGGAGTGGGTACCTGCCTTTACTTCACAACAAAAGTCATAGTTTTTCCCTTTATGGGTTTCCACTTGTATCTAGTGTCTACATGTGTTTCATAAGTGACGTGTTTGTTTTCCTTTGAATTCATGGTTAATTTCTAAAAACCTATATAAATTTTCTAACTATTAAAGAAAAATTTAAAAGAATATTAAAATAGTTTGAAATTGGTCATATTTTTAAAAGACACAATTACTAATTCACCCCCTCTTAGTAATTTCCTAGTTTCCAACATATTCTTATTTACAATATTAAAAGACAATATATGTAAATTGTAGCATAAATAAAACATTAATTTATCTACCATGGGTTACAATACAACTATAGTTACTTGAAACTGCAAAACCATGGGTAAAACCAACATTTTTATGGCAGACAAATCATTCTTGCAGACAAGAGTGATCTCCCTAGATTCAAAGACAAATATAGAAACAAACAGACAACTAGCTACTACCTTTCCTTAATATATACCTGAAACATGATATATGAAATGTGCATGAACCTCTTACCTCTCTACGAATGCTTGTAGATGTCCTTTCGATGTCTTCAAAAGCTATTCCTTGTTGCTTCAAGAGAAAATCTGCATTAAAAAAAAAAAACAAGGAGTAAAATCATAATGTAGATAAAGTGTCAAACATGAAGTGAATGGAAATTGCAACATAGCATGTATCATAATGTTAATCTAGTATTCAGTGACAAACTATGCAAAATATCAAAGCGTTTTGCAAATAGCATCATAACAAGTGAAAATAGGAAAGAAAAAACTAGTATTAATATTGAACAAGAAGGAGAAATAAAACCTTAGCCTTCATGATTTAAGCCTCCTACCAATGATCTCCAATAATACACTTATGTGATAAGCTTTTAGCCCTGATCAGACATCATAAGTTTACATTCAGAAGTCCCCCCTTACCCTCTAGTCTATGTTGAATTTATAGGCCAAGAGGAGGAGGTTTGGGATCCTCTTTCCAATGGATGAGATCCATAAAGAGAGGAATTAGGGTTCCAAAAATAGAGGGAGTTTTCTCCATGAATAGAGGGATGAGGCCCAAGTATGTAGGGGCTTGAGGCCTTCACTTTGGAAATATTCCTCCAACAGAGCTTCTATAAATCACTTTTTATTTCTATCTTCATTAAGTGATTTGCATAGTTTTTAATGGAAGGCAAAGTGCATAATTTCACATGCCACAATAGTTAAAATTGTGTTTGCACAAGTGATGTCTAAGGAAACTACACAAGTTCTTAAAAATAGGTTTTGAGCAATGTAATCCAATATTCTTGTTGTGTTTGGGATTTTTTCTTCCAACATTTTAGGGGAATGGCTGGAACACTTCATCAGATAGAAAGACATCTAGATTAGCAGTTAGTTGGGAAATATTCCTTCAAAAAAGCTTCTAGAAATCAACTTTTATTTTATATTTGTTAAGTGGTTTGCACATTTTTTAGTGGAATACAAAGCATGGAATTTCACATGCCATAATGGTCAAAACCGTGCATGCGCAAGTGATGTCTAGGGAAACTGTGCAAGTGATTAAAAATAGGTTTTGAGAAATGTAATATGGGATTATTTTTGTCTTTGGGATTGTTTTTCTTCCAAAATTGTAGGGGAATGCCTGGAACACTTCATTGGATAGTGAGAGATCCAAATTAGTGGTCATTTTCCTAATGTTGACAAAATGACATGTAACAAACATGATCCACAAAATCTCTAAAGGTGAAAGCTATGTGCTGAAAACTACCAAAAATGGATTCACAAAGCCACTCATTTTATTCGAGGTTTATGCCCTCCTTGCAACCGCCTTAGACAAGGGAGGTTTTTTCCTCACTACGCTTAGTGCAATGTATAACATGTGTAAAGAATATAACAAATACTCAAAATTATTTGGCTTGTTGTTTTCTTTGCACATATGAGGTCATGAGAGTACATGGTCAACAATCTAGAGAAATTATTCCCATTGTTTCTCTATCCCAAGTAAACTTCTTAGTGTTCACATATTTTGTTAATGAATCTACAAGATTCTTCAATGTGTCCACCTTCACCAACAACACCTTCTTTTCTTCAATCACATCTTTCACAAAGCGATATTGAACATTAATATGCTTTTCCTTTGAATGATAAACTAGATTATTTATTAGGAATATTACACTCTAAGAATAAAATTCTATACTTACAGTTGGTTGTACCAACCCAATAGCTAAACATAATCTATATAACTATACTGCTTCATTTCTTCCATGAGTGGATGTCGTGTATTCATCTTCTATAGTTGGGAGTGCTATTATAGACTGTCTCTTTCTCACCCAATTAATTGCTCCTCCAAATAGGTTAAGAAAATACCCACTTGTAGATCCTTTAAAATCTATATCTGTAATCCCCTATACATAAAAAAATCCATGTATGTCCAATACTCTATCCAATCTGAGTCTTCCTTGGTAGCACAATGTTAGAATTATGATTATATTGAAAGGGGGGGTGAATCAACATAATGGATAGTTTATATCAATTAAAACATTTCAAACTAGATAAACATAAATTACACAAGTACCACATGAAATCACTAAAAATACATGGAAACCCTTAAGCAAGAAAACCATAAAAATCATTGATATGAATATTCTTGTAGAACCAACCAATTGTTACATCAATTTACTAGAACTGACTAGAAGGAGATGCCAATCCCATGATTTACAGGAACCAACCTGAAGGAGACACTAATCCCATTATTTACATGCATCAACTTGAAGGAGACACCAATCCCCTTGTTTACTTATGATCTCAAATACTGCTAAGTCTTGTTTTGCTTTTTGCTTCACAATTATGCACACAACACTAACTCTGACCAACACATTGTTGTCTTATTTATATTTTATAGGTTTGCAATTGTACTATTTTCATCACAACACTGATTTATTGCATAAATTAAACACTGCTTTTCTTGCTTGGTGCAATTCAATACTAGGTTTTACTCATAGACTTTCCTCACCTTGATCACCTCATACATCATCATTTCATACTTCAAACAACATTGCAGGCTTAAATATTCAACGCAAACTACAAAATTCATTTCCCACTTCAACTCTCAGTGATGGAAAAATTCCTTGCATAGGCTACATGTCTTCTTCAAACTTCATCCTTCAATATTTTTTGTACTTGGCCTCACGGACTTCGAGGTTCTCAATTATTTTTCACTGCATTAGATATCTCTCATATCAATTTTAATCACACCACTTAAAACTTCTAATTTGAGTTATTTATAGCACATGTATGAGCTAACCAAATAAAATGGAGCCCATTTTTGGGGATAAAATCATGGGCACCCCAAGAACATGGTTTCTGACTATGAGCTTGACCAATTTGGCATCCAAAATCAAGAACATCAAAAGAATTTGGATATCTAAATTACTTGAATTTGAATTTTCATTACCATTTAGCTCCAAGATCTAAACCATTGAGAACCCATAACTAGGTGTCATGAGCTCAATAATGCAATCATTTATCATCTTGGTACCCTTTCCTGTCAACTGACATAATTTTTAAATGATTTCCAAAATTTACAGTTGATGGAATTTTCCCCATCATACTGGGATACTAGATAATAGAACACTCTTGTAATATCATTTATCTCTTGTCCTAGAACCCATATTTGTCAATATTTTATCTTTTTCAATCTAGATCTCTAGTACATTCAACTTCAACAAAGGCATGTACGTCCAAGATTCCATCCAATCCTTGTCTTCCTTGGTAGCACAATGTTGGAATTATGATTATACTAAGAGGGGGATGAATTAGTGTAATGACTATTTTATATTAATTAAAAAATTTCAAACAAGATAAACATCAATTACATAAATACCACATGAAAACACCAGATGTACACAAAGACCCCTAAGGGAGAAAACCATACAAACAATTTACATGAATATTCTTGTAGGCACAAACTTATTGTTACATCAATTTACTAGCACCAAGCAAAATGTTATGCCAATCCAAAGATTTAAAAGAAAAAACTAAAGGAGAAACTAATCCCTTGATTTACAAGGACCAACCTATACGAGACACGAATCCCATGATTTACTTATGATCTCAAATAATTTTGAGTCGTGTTATTCTTTGTTCTTCACAAATCTACACACAATTTTATATTTGATATGCACACTCATCTTTAATTTGTACTTGACAACTCTTCCACTGCAATTTTTTCATCACATTATTGATCTTCTACATAAAAAAAAAAAAATATTCTTACTTGGTGCAACACCCATTTTCACTTGAGCACTAGGTATGATTTATAGACTTTCCTCATCCTGCTCACCTCAAAAATCATCATTTCATACTTTATACAACATTATAGGCTTAAATTTTCTTTGCATATTACAACGTTCATTACACACTTTGAATCTCAATTATGGATGGGTTCCTTACATAGGCTACACATCTTGTTTAGAATTCATCCTTCGAACTTTTTCATACTCAACCTCATAGAATTTGATCTTCTCGATTCTTTTTCATTGTATTATTTCTATTATATCACTTCCAATCACATAATTTAAAACATCCCATTTGAGTTATTTATAGCACATGTATGGGTCGAAAAAATACCATGGAGCCCCTTTTTTGGGCTAAAATCATGAGCGCCCCAAGAAGATAGGCTGAGACTATGGCCTTGACCAATTTTTTGTCCCAAATCAAGGACATCAAAAGAAGCGAGATATATAGATTACTGATATTTTACTTTTCATGACCCTTTAGCTCTAAGATCTAAACCATCGAGCACCCATGTTCACATTTCATGACCTCAATAATATCAACAACTATCATCTCGCTACCTCTATACCCTTTTATATCAACTAATGGAATTTTCAAAAATACAAAGTTGATGATATTTTCCTTGTCATACTATAATTCTCTTGTAATACCTTTTATCCTTGGTCCCAGTACCCATTTATTTCAACAACTAAAATTTTAAAACAAGTTTCCATAACTAGCAATTAACAAAGTTTTTTTTCATACTAGAACACCATATACGGAAGTGCTCAAGCATTGTTATTTATTCATAGTACCTAGTAATTTGGTATCAAACTCTTCCCTTATCGAATTAGTTGTATAAATACTATGAGATTATTTGTGATAGCATCAATATTCTAATATGGCCCCCCACCATTTCCATGTTGGATCTATGGTAACATGTCATTATGAAACATAAAAAACATGACGTGATGGCATGTGTAGGCTTATTGTTTTTCCATTTTTCACCCCATAAATATCATTTTATATATGACGAGTCATCCACATGGGAGTGCCACATCATCTCTTTTCCATGTGATACCGAATACTAGTCATTTTATGAAATTCCCTATCAACAAAATGTTGGGTACCCATTGTTATAATAATTTCTTAGGTTTAATATTAATTATGGGTTATAAATTTAATTAATCATGATTAATAAACAAGACTCAAAAAATATTTTTTGCAAGAAAACATTTTGATTATCATTTTTTCCCTTTTATTTTTATAAATAAATGGCCATTTGTAATATTCCAAATTAGGGAAAAGAAGAATATTGAACATAAAAATGGAAAATGTAGTAAATATCAATACATCAAAACATGAGCATATCATTGAGCCATTTCATTTTATATGATAGTAGAAAAGAGAGTACAAGATCTTGAGGAAAAGGCACTCAATCTAAGAAAAACAAGCCTCAAATGACCCTATACATCAATACATGAAAAACAATTGCTACATAAACTACTCGGAGGCCATGACTGCACAATCCCTGCTGGAAATCTTGTTGCTCAAAACTAGGATTGCATGGATCTGCTGATATAGTGCTCAGAAAATTCTGAGATCAGAGACCTAGGATTTCTAGCAGAATTCCAAGAGAACCCAGAAAGGGTTTATGTAAATACACAGGATGAAAAATGTAGCCCTAGGGCTGAATTACACTTTGCAGCTATGCAAATGCTAGGAGGTGGATGATCTGATCGGAAAATAGTTGATACTACTCCCCATTGACATCATGGATGAAGGTTTTCTCCCCTCACAGGAAAATAAGCTCAAGAAGTTGGGTTACAAACCCTCCACTAAAAATTCCCTCCTCAATTGCACAATTTATAAAGGAGATTGTGTTTCTAGAGGTGGCTGAAGATTTTCCTGATGCTATATGATGGAATGAAGCTCAAAGAAACCTCTCCTAAGTGGGAACTCAAAGTCCCCCGAGGATGAGGGTGTTATTTCTGCCTGGAAACACACTTGTGCTAAACAACACATAAAACTCCGCTAAACAGCTGAAGCATGCAAAAATTCATAAAATAACAAACATAAATAATATTCAGAATGCTCTCTATGGCTACTATGCCCTTCGTTATGTGAAATTTGAGCCTCCTCCCCCTTGGTCCCACTCAATAATGATGCTACTCTGATGGAGACTTCCTCCCATTATGACTCTGTTGTCCTTCACTCTCTCCACTCTCTCCATGACTGCGTTGTTGATTTGGTCAACCTTGACCCCATCCACATGAATTGACCCCATTCACACCAAGGGGTGCTTTATTCAACTAGATACATTGATCCACTTTCACACTAGAAGTGGTTTTATTGCTACTAAAGAGATTTAATGGTATCTCTACCCACTTATTCATCTATTTTATTAACAAAAGAAAATTTTAATATTCCAACTAAGTAAAATATAATTAGGAATATTATAGTCTTCTCCTCCCAAATTTTTCTTGTCCTCAAGCAACTACAAAGATGGATGCTGCAAAATCTTCTCTCCTTCCCAAGTAGCATCCTCATCCTGTAGATTCCACCTTCAAATAAGATATTCTCTAATCACCCTATTCCTTAGCTACCTCTCCCGAGTATCCAAGATAACTTATGGTTGTAAAACGAGATGGCCCTCATTATCAATAGGTGGGATACCATAGTAGCAACTAGATGCTATCCAATGGCCTTCTTGAGGCATGAGACATGAAAAATGTTGTGGATCTTACTCTCAATGGGGAGCTCCAACTCATATGCTACTTCCCCAACACAATAGATCACCCTGTATGGCCCATAGAAAAAGGGCTTAAGCTTCTCAGCCCCCTTCTCCTTCAGCGTAGATTTCTTGTAAGGCTGAAGACCAAGATAGTATAGTGGTATCAGAGCATACTATTCTGATGTATTTCGACATTTTTCCTATTTTATATGTTTTATTCTTATTTGGAATTGTGAATATTTTCTATACTCATGTCTTTCCCATTTTGGGATATTAAAGTGGTATTAGAGCATGATCTTTGGATCAACTTGTGGGAATTTCATGACATTAAAGGAATAAGAAGAAGAAGGAGAAAAAAAAAAGTCTTGAATAGCAGAAGGATTGAGTTTTGCCACACTTATCTTCAGATCTATGTAGGATCACACCTGGAGATCGAAGAAATTGGAAGGGAAATGCAAAAGGAAACCTCAAGAAGTTTTTAGAATGGAGAAGGTACGAGCACTTCCTATCAGCAGTATAAGAAACCGACGGTGCAGAAAGCTCCACAATGCCATACTATGCCCACTTTCCTTGTAGAAGGAAATGAATGGCATGGATATGGAGGATATTCAGAGCATAAGACTCTTAGATATTATCTTGTAGAGTACAAATCTCAATCTAGAGCATTCAAAGAGTATCTGACTTTCCAGCAATTTTTCTAGATTAAAGAGAATCAGAGACCCCACGATAGAAATAGAAGAAGAGGGCATACGCAGAATATATTCTTTTTGCCTACATTCAATGGGTCATCCAAAAGCACGAAAAAATCTTGGATGGAGAAGTTAGATGCATTCTTCTAGCTACACCTAGTAATGCAGCCCTAGGGGATGGTATCAAAAGAAAATTTTAATATTCCAACTAGCTAAAAGCTAACTAGGAATATTGAACATAAAACTAGAAAATGAAGTAAATATAAATACATCAAAACATGAGCAGATAGTTGAGCCATTTTATTATATATGATAGCAGAAAAGAGAGTAAAATATCTTGAGGAAAAGACACTCAAGATAGGCAAAAAGAAAAGTCCAAATAAGACAGGAATATCCAGAATCCGCTAAACAGATAAGTCTTGATCACTTATCAGATATATGGATATCTCCATATGACCCTATAATTTCAAAGTCATATGTGTTTATTTTTCTAACCCATTCTTGTTGCCTCTCTTGCAGCTGCTTCTGCTCAAGAAAATATCAAAGATTGTTGTGGTTAGTCTTCACTCGAAATCTATTGGCCGCTAGATACTGTTAGAATTTGGCAAAAGCATGCATAATATCCAACATTTCCTTATCATATATAGGATACAACCTCTCATGAGGAAAAAAATTTTGACTCTCAAAAGCTATGGGGTGGCCCCCCTGCATTAAGACTGCTCCAATTCCCTCCCCTAAAGAATTACATTACAACACAAATGGCTAGGTAAAATCCACTAATACCAACACTAGAAAAATTCTCATCACCTCCTTGAGCCTATCAAAGGCCCTTTGCACAGTATTTATCCAACCAAAAGCTCCTTTCTTGTTCATATGTGTGAGTGGTGTTTTTAGTTGAGAGAACCCTTTGAAAAAATTCTGGTAGTAGGTGTAGATGTCTACATACCTCCGAAGTTCTGTTACATTATTTGGCTCTGGCACATCTTGAATAACACAGGTTTTCTGTTCATGGACCCTCACTCCATGCACACCAATGATGTGGCCCAAATAAAGCGTCTTTGTGCACCCAAATTCACACTCAGAGATCTTAGTATAGAATTGTTGCTCCTCAAGAATGCATAATATTGTCTCAATATGCTGCAGATGCCCCTCCCATGTGTGGTTGTAGATAAGAATGTCATTAAGGAAGACCAACACAAATTTCCTCAATTGACCATGGAAGATGTGGCTCATACAAGATTGAAAAGTAGACAGAGCATTGGTTAACCTGAAGGGCATCACCAAGAACTCAAAGTGGCCATGATGACATCTAAATGCAGTATTGGGGATATCCTTATCCCTCACCTTGATTTGATGGTACCCCGACGTAAAATCAATCTTTGAAAAGAACTTTGATCCCCTTAGCTCATCCATCAGCTCATCGATCATGGGAATCAAGCACCTATTCTTTATTATAATCTTATTCAAGGATCTATAGTCAATGCACATCCTCAAAGTACCATCCTTCTTCTTCACCAAGACCACATAAGAAGAAAAAGGATTGGTGTTGGGTCAGATATGTCCCAAAGCCAAGAGCTCCTGAATATATCTTTCAATCTCATCCCTCTAGGCCTTGGGATGCCTATAGGGTGTGGTGATCACTGCTCAGATCCCCTTCTCCAACTCAATAATATGCTCAAACCCCTGTTCTGATGGCCTACCCAGTGGTATGTCCCCAAATACTATAGAATAGCGGTCTAGAATAGACTTCACATACAGGTGGACTGGTGCACCCTTGCCTACTGCCTCTAACATACATAGTTTCACTGTCCATTATATGTCTCCTTTGTGCAAATCATCCTCTATCCTATGTATTGAGACTATTTGAGGTGGATAGGTGTGCATGCTGCTAATAATTTGATGCTGACCACTCTTCTTATCTGCCCATTCCATCTCCAAGGTCTCCCAATCCGTGGTGACTTTCCCTAGTTTGATCAACGACTGTACACCCAATACCACATTGGTGTCTAGAATATCAACCACAAAGAAGTGATTTGTCAATGTCTAAATCCCCAAACTGATAGTCAATGCTGACACATAATTTACACACTAAATGGTTCTAGCTCCTAGAACCAAAACTGAGAATCCCTCAAAATAATTTGTAGGAATGCCTCTCCTCTGTACTAGTTGGGCATCAATAAAATTGTAGGTAGCCCCACTGTCTACAAATACCGACACCTGCTGCCCCTGAATAGTGCCTCAGAATCTCAATGTCAGATACTTGGGAACTCCCCGCAAAGTTGCAAGGGCTCCTATAGTTGGAGCAGATGCTGCATTCCCACCTCCTAGTGGTGGTGGATCTCCTCTTGATTCCACAACGCAGGTACCCTCTAAGCTTCCTTACTCCTCCTCTTCTCCATCAGAGAATACCCCAATATAATGTGCCTTTTCAGCAGCACACCGATGCCCCAGTACTCATGGTTCTTGGCAAGTGAAGAAAATATTCCTCTTCCTTAGATCTCTTTGGGCATGATCACTAAAATATCCTTTCTCTTGGTTCTCCTTTGAGGGAGGAACCTTTAGATATTTCTCGTTTGAGTCAAAGGAGAGATTTTGCTAGAATGGATCTCTTGCCTTTGGCAAATAATTTTGTAAGTCTCTAGACCTCTTAATAGCATCTCCGAGCATAGTTGGTCTAATAGATTTTACCAACCCATGCAAAGGATCTGCTAGCCCATTAATAAACATGTATACTCTTCTAGTTGTAGACAGATATGGCACCAGGATTGAAAGTTTTAGGAATTCAGAGATATAGGTCTTTGGAACTCCTGACTTCTTGAGCTTAGCTAGCTTAAAAAAGTGTGCTTCTAGATGTCTTCAGTCAAATATTTCCAACAAATTCTAGGTGAACTCTACATATGCAGTCACACTTGCATGCCCCAATGTAGATAGACCATGTAACCACCATTCATGTGCTTCACCTTCAAGGTGTAGAGTTGCTATCTTAATGGCTTCAATCTTTGAAAATTGGCTCATCTGAAAATAGATGTCTAATTTATCTACCCAAGCTTTTGTTGTGCACTTGGGTGACCCATCAAAAGTAGGCAGAATGAATCTACCCATAGTACATTGCAGATCATTGTTTTGCATGTACCCTCCACTTCTATTGTTATTACAAAGTCTTCTATTATATTTGATATGGTAGAACTCTTGGAAGTTTAGGTGCTCTTTGAACCTTTGAGATTGAGATTCATATTCTAGGAAATAATCACCAAGAATCTCCTCCTCTTGGGGTCCTCCAACCTCGTTTCCCACTGCTATTAATGTAGGCATGGTGGAGCATTGTGAAAGTTGTTGTACTTCTGGTTGCTCACACCAATGATGTGAGGTGCCAGAACTTTCTCCATGTTGAAACCCTCTAGGGGATTCCTTCTATCTTTCTACCCTCATCTCCTTAATTTCTTTGGAAATATCCTTCATAGTTTGGAGAAGAAGTTTTGGGAACTCCTTTTCATTCATTGCTCCTAATGATATAGATGTAGAGCCCCACAGGCCATGCCAATATTATGCTCTGATACAGCTGTAATATTTGAAATTAGCGAAAAAATGAATATTGAACATAAAACTGGAAAATGCAGTAAATATAAATACGTCAAAACATGAGTAGATCATTGATCCATTTTATTATATATTATAGCAGAAAATATAGCACAAGATATTGAGGAAAAGACACTCAAGCTAGGGAAAACAAGCCTCAAATGACCCTATACATTAATACATGAAAAACTACTACTACATAAAATGTTGGGTGGCCATAACTGTGCAATCCCTACTAGAAAATAGGATTGCATGGATCTGCTCATATAGTGCTCTAAAAATTCTGGGATCAGAGATCTACGCTTTCTAGCACAATTCCAAGAGAACCCAGAAAGGGTTTCCACAAATACACAAGATGAAAAATGCAACCCTAGGGCTGAATTATGCTCTCCAGCTATGCAACCACTCGGAGGTTGATGATATGATCTAAAAATAGATGATACTCCTCCCCACTGACTTCCCAAATGAAAGGCTACTCCCCTCACAGCAAAATAAGCTCAAGAAGTTGGGTTACAAACCCTCCATTGAAACTACCCTCCTGAATTGTGCAATTTCTAAAGGAGATTGCACTACTGAAGGTTGGTGAAGATTGGCCTGATAAAAAATGATGGAATGAAGCTCAGAGAAACCTCTCCTAAGTGGGCACTCAAAGTCCCTTGAGGCTAAGGGTGGGATTTCTGCCCAAAAACACCCTTGTGCTAAACAACACAACAGACTTTGCTAAACAAATGAAGTATGCAAAAAGTCATTAAAGACCAAACATAAAAAATATTAATAGACTCTGCTAAACAACTGAAGTATGCAAAAAGTCATTAAAGACCAAACATAAAAAATATTTAGAATGCTCTCTATGGCTGCCATCCCCTTCCTTATATGCAATGTGAGCCTCTCCTCCCTTGGTCGCACTCAACAATGATGCTAATATCATGGAGACTTCCTCCCATTATGATTGTGTTGTCCTCCACTATCTCCACTCTCTCCATGACTGCGTTGTTGGTTTGGACAACCTTGACCCCATCCACATGCATTGACCCCGTTCACACCAAGGGGTGCTTTATTCAACTACATACACTGATCCACTTTCACACTAGAGGTGGTATTATTCCTACTAAAGAGATTTAAGGGTCTCTCTACCCACTTATTCATCTATTTTATTAACAAAAGAAAATTTTAATATTTCAACTAGCTAAAAGCTAATTAGGAATATTACAATATTTGTATGACCATATCCATTTCAATGCTTAGAGAGTCACTTGGAGTCAACTAGAGTCAGTGGCTACCTACCTATTCCATTGACTCACAACATAATTTTATATTTTGGTATTTTTTTCTACATTTTTTTAGGTCTTGAACTTCCATAGATATTTTGAGGCCCTAAATGACGTTTTTGGGGGAAATGGGTACTCAATAGTTTAAAAATTTGAAGTGTAGTAAAAAATTGTACTTCTCGGTTAGAGATTTCCAACGGGCTATCATGCATTCCAAATGAATATTGTATGCCAAAATTATGACCCCAAGAATTTTACGCTCCAAATTATCCCATCAGGGCCCACAAGACTTTTGGTTCTTCATCTTCTAGGGTTGTGTTTTTGGATGTTTAGGGTCTCCCATTGCTTCTTTACTATAAAAAGGCCTCCTAGCCTCATTATAAGATAGTTCAATGAAGGTTGGAGATGTCACATCTCTTCTTAGAGTTAAGCTACCATCGTTCAAGCTAGATGTTTTTCATTATGCATTTATATAGTTTCAATGTTTTCAATTTATTAATAGAAGTCAAGTTTCATTATATCTTTATGTTTTGTTTGTAAATATGTATATCATTTTTTTTCCCTTAATAAATTCGGATCAGTGGTATCATAGTGATTTGTTATTTATCTGTTTTTCTGTGCATGTGCCTAATGAGGTCACAATATAAGGAGTTGGGACTCAAAATACTTGAGCCCTTGTAAGACCATCCTCACTGACCCTAATGGCCTTCTATGGAAGCAGAAATGAAATACAAGGGATAATAAGATCATATTAAACTATTGCTTGAAGAATCCCTCAAGTGATAAAGGAATGAGATGATAGAAAAATTTTCCCATATCCTTTAACAGATGCCAATAGGTGACGCATATTCATCAAGTGGCCACTTTGGAGGTTCTGGCCGCTTTAAGGTACAAGTTAATTTTTATATTCCTATATTTGAAGGGAAAATAGATGCAAATTCTCCAGAAAAATGGTCAAATCTACTAGAAGGGTGTTTTTTGGTCCACAATTTTTTTGATAGAGAAAATATTACCTTTACATTCCTTAAGGCTACTCCCCATGTAAAGGTTTAGTGGGAAAATACCATGAGCAAAGGCCCACATCAAAATATGTACTATTTTTCTTTGCAACCACTTGGGAATCTTTTAGGGATGGTTTTAATGAACAATATTACCATGTTTGAAGTTATGAAGACTAGTGCATGAGATAGACCACACTATAGTAGGAAAGAGATCAATTAGTGTTAGATTTCACATATATATTTCATACCTTGCACACCAATATGGGTATAAAATACTTTGAGTGACATCTAGTAATAATGTATCATGGTTGTTCTTCCACTGCTTTGCTCTAAGCTCGCGCTGATGCGCCCTGCCTGAGGTCGCGCTGCCGCACCCTTGCAACTGTTTGTTCGCCCCCCTTTCCTCTACTCGTGCATGAGCATGGCCCCTTCAGAGTCCTGCCTAGAGGTGGTCGCTTCTCTGATCCAAGCCCAAGCCTTCTCTGCTCTGGTTAATTCCTTGGGCCCTCCTCGCCCTAGGCCGATGATCTCCAAATTCGTCAAGAAGCTCGATGGTTTGTAGGAGGTTGTTCTTCCACCTTCTCTGCCTCACATGGCTGCCCTTTCTCTTGCTGAGAATGGCCTCATTGGTCAATTCATCGGAATATGACCCTCATCGAAGACTATGAAAATATGGGTCGAACGCAATTGGGCTAATAAGATCTCTGGAAAAATTTCCATTTTCTCCTGCGGAAGGAGCTATTTCACCTTTCACTTTGAAACGAGAGAAGATAAGGACCTGATCTTTAGAAATGGACCCTATTTTATGGACACCAGGGGCCTGTATCTCAACAAATAAATGCCATATTTTGATCCCAAGCGTGACATTCAAAATGATGTCCTTGTTTGGGTGCACCTCCCGCACCTCTCCTTACACTGCTAGGGGGATGATTTTTTCCGAGCCATTGGGAACACAGTTGGAAAATTCCTTGACCGCAGTGAGCCAAAGGAAAATATGCAAGCTTGCGTCAGGCTCTGTGTCAAGGTGGATCTGGGCAAAGGCCTCCCCGAAGCTATAAAAATAAAGGTTGATGAATGGATCCATATCTAGCAGCTCGACTATGAGCAGATCTCATTTAAATGTAAGGTATGCCACGAGTATGGTCACTTTGCTAATCGTTGTTAAAAAATTATTGATGTTGAAACCCTGAAATCTGATTCGTAATGGGAAACTGTGAATACAAAGAAGACCTCCTCTAACCCTAAAAGCGACACCCCTGTAGCGCCTCCTCTAAAATACAATCCTTCATCCTCGTCTTCTCTCAAGATCCCGGATCCAGTCCAGCAGGCTTCTGCACCTCCCTCTCCCTCCCCCAAATCCACGCTAGATCTTTCCAATCCATTTTCCTCCATATCTCCCCCTGATGATCATCCCCCCCTCTTGCCTCTCCCTCTCAACCTAATTCACCTCGTCTCACCCCCTCCCTCCCTAGCCCTCCCTCTTCCTCCTAGGATCCTTCTTCCGTTCAAATCACAAGGAACTCTTTCAAGGAGCATGGAGCAACTTTGGAAAACACCAAAAAGCATGGCCTAAGAAGGAATTCATTCAAGCAGCACTTTCATGAAAATGCACAAAAGGATATAGCATTGGGAACATAGAACCCCATCAAGACTTATATATTGGGGCAGAATAACAAGGATACAGGGAAAAAGGAACACGGAGGGAGAGCAACTCTCTGAAAAACCTTTTTTCAATGATGAAAGTCTTGTATTGGAACAACAAGGGTCTAGGGAATCCCTCCAAAATAGTAGCACTATGAGACTTAATAAATCAAGAGAAGTCAGAAATTATACTCCTGCAAGAAAAAAACAGGGAAATCTGGAAATGAAAACAATATTGGACAAAATGAAGCATTATGATGGAACCCTATCTGAATCAAGGGGTGCATCTGGTGGATTAGCCACTGTTTGGAATCACAACATGTGGAATCACAAAGAAACTATAGTAAATCCAAACTGGATAAAAGTGATCCTAGAAAATTGCAAATATCAGCAAACAATCATTGTATACAATGTTTATGGCCCAAATCATTATAGGGACAAATAACTTTGCTGGGGCTCCATCAAAGAAGACATAGACAATGAGGACAGTAGCAACATCATAATGGGAGATGAATTTAACTTAATCCTTCACGCTAATGAGAAAATGGGAGGCTACTTTAATCCAGAGTCCTTTTGCGAGCAACTTGAAGACATGATGCAAAATCATGAATTGGTCGACATTGCCGCAAAAAATTGAAGATACACTTGGAGCAACAAAAGAATTAGGAGAGGGAATATAATGGAAAGGCTTGACAAAATTCTGGTTGTTGTCACTCTTCTCTCATACTACTCCATTGCCACAGCCAATGTTCTCCCTTTTCAGCCTCTTATCACTATCCCATCACTCACACTTTTGGAGATCACCACTCTCTTGGCCCCATTCCCTTCAAATACAGTCCACTTTGGAATGACATCCTGGAAGAAAATCAGTTGGTGCATAATACTTGGATACAACACATTGAAGGTTCTCCCTCCTTTGTATGGGAATCCAAATTAAAAAAAAAAACCAAGTTGGCTTTGAAGGATTGGGCCAAAAATCAATATAAAGAGCTGGAAAATGCCAAGGCTAAACTCAAATCTGAATTGGATGAGGTCCATGACAGCATAGAAACACACAGTCTCAGTCAAGATCACCACAGGTAGGAAAAATATCTATATTGGCAGCTCTACATAGCCAATAGGAATGAGGAGGAGAAATGGCAGATTAAGTCAAGGAACCTCTGGCCGCAAGCTGGTGATAAAACTATAGCCTTTTTTCACAAGCAAGCCACAGTTACAAAAGCTAGGAATAGTATTGTTGCCATCATCGATGCCGATGGTCACATGCAAACAGATCATGATGTAATTAAAATCACTGCCACCAAGCATTTCAAAGATCTCCTAACAGAGACAAAAATACTAAAGACTATTCTGATCTTTTGCAGCATCTTTCGTCCATGATTACCGAGGAGATGAACAATGCTCTCAATCAAGAAATTGATGAAGAAGAGATTAAAAATGCAATATGGGCCTTAAATCCGAATAAAGCTCTGGGGCCAGATGGGTTTTATATCAGTTTATACAGGACTTACTAGGATTTAATAAGGAAGGACCTTGTTAAAATGATCCAATGGAGTCAACGGAAGAAGAAAATTGGGGGCTACACCAATTCTACCTTTCTTGCTCTTATCCCCAAAGAAAATCGCCCCTCCTCCTTTTCTAGATTCTAACCCATCTCTCTTTACAACTCCTCCTACAAGCTCATCACCAAAATTCTTGCCATGTGCCTTAAACCTTACCTTCATAGTATTATTCCAGAAAACCATGGAGGCTTCATATCCCAGTGGAAAATTACTGATTCCATCCTCCATGTTCAAGAATCCATTCACTCGAGCATCTCTTGAAAAAAAAAGGATTTATGCTAAATCTTGATCTTGCCAATGCCTTCGATAGGGTCAGGCACTCCTTTCTCCTAGTTTTTCTCAACAAAATGGGTTTCGACCCTAACTTCCTAGCCCTCATCAACTCCTACATCTCCGGACCTTGGATATCTCCTCTCATTAATGGTAGACCAGCTCCTTCCTTTCAATCCTCTCGTGGCTTAAAGCTGGGATGCCCTCTTTCCCCCTACCTTTTTATCCCCATGGCAGAATCCTTTAGCAAGGCCCTGGATCATATGAGGCGAGCTGGCCTCATTACCGGCATCAAGTTCAGAAATGGTGTTAAAAATATGAACCATTCTCAGTTTGCAGATGATACTATTCTGATGGGAGGAGCAACCAACATAATAGTACAACAGTTTAAAACTGTCTTGGAAAAAATCATTCTCTACTCTAGAGGCCTGCTCAATTATCAAAAAAGTTGTATTTATGGTTGGAATTCTCCTAACCATACCATTCACAGTATTTCCAACATCTTTGGTGTTCCTTGTAAACTGAATTGGGACCATTTATCTTACCTGGGTATGCTTGTGAGTGCTAGCCCCTTAAAGGCTAAAGTTTGAAATATCACGATTGAAAAAATGAAGAGAAAAGTTCAACAATGGGGCTCATCATGGCTCAATATTGTTGGACGACTCGTCCTCCTCAATTCTGGTCTCTCATCCTTGCCTTTTTATCACTTCACTCTCCTTCAAGCTATAGCTATCATCCATCTCAAGTTCGAAGCTGTCATTAGGAATTTATTATGGCAAGGAGGAAAGAATGAAAAAAAAAAATTCAATCTGGTCAAGTGGAGACAAGTTATCCAAGATCAGGAGCACGGAGGAATTGGTGTTCGCTCTCCCAAGCTCCTAAACAAAGCCTTCAGAGGGAAGATTGTTTAGAGGCTAATCAGTGGGAATCAGGCTTGGTGGAAAAATGTCATGGAGGTTAAATATCTCAACTCTACTCGAAAACATCTCCTTGACCATGACATACCTAATAGAACTTGCTCTAAAATCTGGGCTCTCTGCAAAAAAGCCATTCCTTTCTTAGCCCAAAACCTCTCCAAAGTCCCCATGGGTGGTAATACCATCAACATTACGAAAGACCAAATTATGGGACAATCTCCCATCATTGATAGGCCTGGCACCCAATGCATCATCTCTAACTTTAGCAATATGGGCCTCTGCTTATTAAGTCAATTTTACAAATGGGATGATCAATCTCAAATCTAGACTGGTTGGCACTTTCCCAAATTCCCATCCCATCTTGAAGCAGATCTTAATAACCTCCAGTTCCATATCTATGGTTAAGCTCCTTTAAAAAAATACAACATTGATGAATTTTGATGGGACCCCTCAGGCTCAGCCTTTTCCATCAAAGCTACCTATCAGCATCTCTACAAGGACTACTATTCGGCGCCTATTTGGTCCAAATAGAAAGCAGTATGGAAATTGGAGGCAATCCCCAAGGTTAAGATCTTCATATGGACCCTCTTGAAAGAAAAAATTCTAACTTAAGAAAATCTCAAGAAAAGAGGTGTGTTCGGGCCATCAATGTGCTCAAACTATCAAAATGCTGAAGAGAAAACTCTCCACCTCTTCATTGGGTGCCCCTTTTCTACTCGCTACTAGATCAAACTCATCCCTTCATACCAGCCCATCTGGGTTCATCATGGCTCCATTGCTAAGATTATCCACTCCTCGAAAAGTAGCTATCCTTGAGGAAAAAGGAAGAGAAAAATTTCGAAGAGGATCTAGGATTCCATTCGATACGTAGTTTTATGGAACATTTGGCTTACTAGGAACAGGAAGATATTCAGAAATAAAGAGCCTTCTTTTAGGAAAATTTGCAGTAAGTCATGGAGCCTCACTCTTGAAACTATCTCTGCCAAGTGCAACAACAGAATTGATTACATTGAACTTTGTGTTGAGGAAAGGATTTTCCTTGGCGACCTTTGGGACAGAGCTAATAGCATTAAGCCACCCTCCAATCAGCCCTCCAAAACTGACACAAGTTGGAATATTTAGCTTAACGAAGCTGACTTCACTTAGTGGATTAATAGTCGAGCCAGACCTACATTTTTCTTTGATGGTGCTTCAAAAATGAACCTGGGTATTGCAGGAGCTGGAGGCATCATTAGAAGTGTGAAAGGAACCATTCTTACAACTTTTGAATGGGGCCTTGGCACCCTCTCCAACAATAGAGTGGAGGCGTTTGCCCTCTTTCAAGGTTTTCATCAGCTAAAAAATCTCAACATTTCAAATGCAATGGTTTTTGGCGATTTCGCTATTGTTATCAACTTGATGAAACACGACCACCCTATAAAAAACATAGCCCTTCACCAGACGATAAGCAAGTGTCGTAATCTTGTAAAAGGTATGCATGGCACTACCTTCTATCACATTCTCCGTAAAAACAATAAGGATGCCGACCTTCGTTCCAAAAGAGCCTGCGCACGAAATCTGGGGCAATTATTCTGTAATGATGAAATAAATATCTATCCCCTGCCATGATCTCAATCCAGTATGCATTTAGATTTCAAACGATTTCTCACCCTGGGCCTTTTGCACTGCCTTGCCTCATTCATACCCACTTCCTCTACCTTCCCATGATCTTAGTTCTTCGGGACTCCCCCTGAGCTGGCTCGCTCCCTCTTCGCAGCTCTATTTATCCCTCAACTCCTGAGTTCATCCCTCATTCCCTTGCTCCCTTTTTTCACAACATCAGCCTCGTTTTTTTTATCCTCTATCATTTTGTTTGGGCGTTCCTCTCCCTTCGCTTCCCCTCTTTTCCATTGTTGCTCTATTATTCTACTTAGCTCTTTTTATGTTTTTTCCTTTGTCTAGCTTAGGTGTTATCCCTCCACCTTCACATCTATTGTCTACTCCCCATCCCTCCTTTGTCGCATCTACTTCCCCTCTCACCTACCTCCCTAAGTTGCGCTCTTATCATTCTTGCCCCTTGTTTAGTCAATTTAGTGTGTCCTAAATTGCTGCATTTAATTTGTCAATCCGAGAATCGTAAGCTGATGAAGTGCGGCGCACTATATGTGCAAGATAACCTATTTCTTAATTTTTGTCATTTTTGGTTTTTCTAAGGTGAAATGGAAATTCTAAAATGAAAACAAGTTTGGTTATATTTGTTCAAGGAAGTGATATCCCCTATAATGATTTACCAACTTGAAACTTTAAAAGCAAACTGAAAATTACAATGACAAGACTTTGAAAGAAAATGAAAATGTACTGATGAAATGAAAAGATGCTGCTAATCCAATAAATCAAAACAGTAAACTAGTGAACATGAAAATCAAAATATTCTTGCTGCTGACTAAACACAAAGGAAACTATGTTTAAGGAAATTAAAAATTGCAATAAAATAAATCTAAATCAGATTACATCAATTTATCTTCTGACCCTTCATCATTAGTCCAGCTATGATTTTCGGAAGTAATCATAAACAACTTGAGTAACTGATATTTAATTTGCAGAAAGTAAACTAATACTAAACCATACACTCATGATTCAATCCCTCACCATCAGTCCAGCTGTGGCTTTCGGAGGCAACCGAAGATGTCATACATGATTTAATATATCTAAATTTGCAGAAAAGAAACTAATATTAAACTACACATTTCATAATGCAATCCCTCACCATCAGTCCAGCTGTGGCTTTCGGAGGCAACTGAAGATGCTATGAGCAGCTTAATATATCTAAATTTGCAAAAAAGAAACTAATACTAAACTACACATTTCATAATGCAATCCCTCACCATCAGTCCAGCTGTGGCTTTCGGAGGCAACTGAAGATGCTATGAGCAGATTAGTATATCTAAATTTTAACTACTGAAGCAGAAAAACAAAACTGAAATGTACAGAGCAATACTGAAATTAAACAAAAACTATGAAAAACAAACTAGCAGCAGAACAATGTTAGATCCATGTCATTAGTCAAAAAGCTATAAAAATGCCCGGGCTGCCTATCTATAACCTGCAATAAGAACACTGATCAGTGATTAGCAATCATAAAACATGAAAGACAGAAATGAAATGGAAATTATGGAAATATATGAACAGAAATGAAACAAATGCAATATATGAACATATGAATGGATTATGACACAATGGAATGAAATTAAAATTACACACTAATACACAAAACCTTAGCTGAGCAGGGGCCCTCTACACAGCCTTGGTAACGGTCCTCAAACACGAATTAAGTTGAAAAACAGAGTCTTCTCATATTAAAAAGCAGTTCATTACAGAATGGTAGTGTTACGGCTCAAGGGCAGCGTAATCACTACAAAGCAGACTAACAGAGATTACATTCGCTAACATCAACTATCAACTAACTTTCTATGCGTATGCAAACGCAATATATATAACAACAAACTGTAACTGTTTCCTAAAGTTCATGCTGGCAGGGAGCACGTAGACCACTACGTCCACGGATATAGGATTATGGCCGTGTTGGAAAGTGAATCTACGGAAGGTGGATGCTTGAATTCGACTCCAGAGCTCTGCACAGATGTCGATTTAACCTCCGCAGGCTTAGAAACGGCCGTATGGATCTTTATGTGCCACGAAACAGAGTCCGGCCGACATGAAACTCCATGGTTGACTTCCATGTGGACGCCTTTGACCGCGACTTCTTTGGACGAGTTTGCTTGAACCAATAGGACACGAACCATGTCCACGTCATTCCTAGCCTGCCCATGTGGCTCGTTTCCCTTGTAGATATATATAACAACAAACTGTAACTGTCCCCTAAAGTTCTTGCTGGCAAAGAGCACGTAGACCACTACGTCCACGGATATAGGAGTATGGCTGTGTTGGAAAGTGAATCTACGGAAGGTGGATGCTTGAATTCGACTCGCAGCTCGTACGTATGCCGACGAACCGCAGCGCAGAAACGGCCGCATGGATCTTTATGTGCTACGAAAAGTAGGGGTCCGCCGACATGAAACTCCATGGTTGACTTCCATGGACGCCTTTGACCGGCGGCTTCTTGGACGAGTTGTTTGAACCAATAGGACACGAACCATGTCTTACACGCGATTCTAGCTCGCCGTAAGTGTATCGTTTTTCTCTTTGTAGACACTCGTAGTATAGAGTCCACAAAATAGTCATGAAAAGTCACAGCACTGCTATGAAGACTCGTACTCGAATGAACAAAATTTAGATCAAATAGCAAACACAAAAATATAATTAAAAACCATGTTAGATGCTCTTTTGCACATGATATTGACAATTTGGGAGGTTTAGGTGAGTGAAAAAGGTATGGAAAAGTGTATGGAAAAGATGAAAATTTGGGACTCAACATACCCCCACTGTGAAGGTGTTGCATGTCCTCATGCAACCAAAATTTTGATACTCTTTGTTCAGTTCATGTGCCTTGATACTTCAGCCAGCACATCCAACCCCCTTCTCTTCTTCTTTGGTACTGCCATCATTCGGGTTTCTTCATTAAGCACCTAAATTTGATATTCACAAGTGCTCTGCTCAATTTCTGGCATTTCCTTTTTAATTTCTTATTCTTCTTTTGCCAAATTCCCAAATGTAACATAGTATTATCATGGATGATCTTGTCCAGTTTGCCTTGTTCTTTTAATGTTTCATTTTCATTTTTGATGTGCCGATTTAAAAGCTCCAGCTCAAAAATTTCTTGTTTTAATGACCTAACCAAATCATCTGTAGCTGTGTATGAGGCTTGACAAGAGGTACTTTGGCTCCGTGGTCGCTTTTTCCACATTCTCATATAGTCATATACCTCCGGTGTTGGGACATTCATTTCGGTAGCATTTTCTAATGGCTGTCCTCAGCTGTGAAAAGGAGAATTTATGTTCAAATTTTCAAGCCGAGGAGGGCTTACGCGATTATCTCCCGCCGAGAACAAGATGGAGTATGGTTTCACTATTCATTGGGAATGAAAGGAATCATGTCTCCACGAACCGACCGGGAGATGGACTATGGGCTTGGCGTGAGACTGCTCGATGGTTCTCACCCAAATCAATGAAATGAGGACCCCAATTTGCGTTTCTTCAATTTCCTTAAGCCCCGCCGTTTTCCTGCATGGTTTGCACAATCGTCCTCTTGTTCCGTTTTCTCCTTTCTCTATCATGAGTCTAGACAGATCAAGTTAATATTAAAACTAATCTTTCAGATAGTATTTGATGATCTTCTTCTTCAGAAGAAGGAGTTTTATGTACAACCTCAATGGTTTCTTTCCCTTTTGGTATTATTGGCTTCTTAGCTTTGATTTCCTTCTTCTTCCTTTTTACCAATCTCTCTTCCCTATCAGTTTTTTTCATAGTAGTAGTAGAAGTATTTTGGATTTCTTCTATTGTTCTTTTCCTTCTACTTCTTCTTGCTGTGCTAGCTGCGGGAATTTCCTGAGTATGAGTAATTTGGGTTTCAACATTCATTCTTTTTCTTCTACTTCTTCTAATTGAACTACCTTCAGGAATTTCCTGAGGTTCTTCAAAGAAGTTTCTAACTAGGAATTGTTCCCATGTATCTTTTCTTTCCTTTAGCTCCTTTTCAATCAGAATTTTTATAAGGCTGCGGTGATAAAGATGAGGCTCTACATCTCCTAAGTGTTTTTGAACAGTCACAGCCATTTTCTTTAAGCTATTGAATAGAAAATAAGGAAGATTGAGAGTTTGGTTTTCAAGAAAATTCATCAATAGCCTGGTATGGTACATGTACATAGACCCAAAATGGCCTTCACATGTAATAAATTTCTGAACAATTAGTAGTAAAGTGGCCCATTCTTCTTTTATTGCATGCACAAGGATTCCTCTTTTAAAAACAGTGATATCCATACCTTGATTTCGTAGGATTGTTCTCCATGCCTCATCACTGATACTTTTATTTTTGAACCAACGTTCTCCCTCCTGAAGAAGTTCTGTGGCTGTTGCTATTGATGCTTCATTGACCGAAAACTTGAGGTCTCCAATTTCTGCTTCCGAGCCATCAAATGACCTTGCAAACGTTTTCGTAACTTCTTTGTGGTAACCTCTGAATTTCTGAATAAAACGCAGCCATTTAGCTTTCTTCAATATCTCTTTTGCTTGCGGATATCCCTCTATAAACTTTGGTCCTTCCGGCTCTGCTCTTAGCAACTTACCCATTTCACTTTTCTGTGCTTCACTAATTTGCCTCTGTGAGGGTTTAAGTGGAAATGGAACGACTGAATACACAGGATCGAGCACAATGACTGTGGGAATGTATCATAGAATGGAAATGAGCACCATAAACGGAATGGAGTAAGACTGTGGGTAGATATACGGAAGTGAGAATGAGCAAAAGGAACGAAATGGAGTGAAACAGGGAGTGAGAATGAGTAGGGTGGGGTTTTGTAAACACGACAGAGACACGACAAAGAGGTTAACAAAGTATAATACATTCGGCCGCGTTTTGAATTTTGGTGGCTGTGTAATAAATATGAACACGTTTTAATCAACGGTTATGAAGTTATGCGGTTTGTAAGAGTCCTTTGTCAACTCAAATACGTCTCATTATCTCCGGTGGGATATTGGAACATGAGTGAGAATCGGAATTTCAATGATGAAACCGTTTATGAATGAATGCAAGAGGATAACATGGAGATCGTGACAGGTTACAGAACTGTCAATATAATCATTGCGCGTAATGGGTAGAGCTCATGGTTTAAAATTATATAAAAATGTGTTTTTCAATACTATTTGAAATAAACTTTATTCATACCTTTGGAATCCTTTCTTTTGCCCTTGGTCTTCAACTGATTGATCTCCATTGGTGTCTTGAATGTTCCATTGATCCTCTCACCTGCATTTTATTTTGTAATTATGAAATTAACATCTGACTGTACATTCTCTTTGAAAACAGAGTAGTAGCTGCGGAATCTGCTTCTGGCTGCGGAAACTGGAGTCAGCTGCGGAAACAGATGTCAGCTGCGGAAACTGACACAGCTATTACTTGGATGAATATAAATGAACAAATGACAAATGACCAGATGGAAATGGTCATGAAAAAGATTTTTATTGATGGAATGGAATGAAATGAAGTGGAATGAAGTGAAATGAAAATGAAATGAAATGGAATGAAATGGAGTGGGTGGTGACAAAGCTTGTGAAATGAAAGAGAGATTTTTTTTTTTTGGAAAATATAGAGTGTCAGGTGTTCCTGATTTTCACCCTATATTTTCTGCATAAGACTGCCAATCAATGATTGGTTTTCAGGCTTATACCAATTTTTTTTTTTTTTTTTTTTTTTTTTTTAACTGAAAAACAAAAGCTAGGCTGGTGGAGAAGAAGAATTCTTTTGTACCAGCCTGATTGCAGAACTTTCTTGAAACATCTTGACAAAATCCTCTTTAGAGAGTGGCTTATGATAAACTTTCAATCTATGGCCATTCACAATAAGAGGAGTTTGAAACTCATCAATGGTCTTGATTCTTACAGCTCCATTGCTAAAGATCTTGTCAATCTCATATGGCCTAAGCCAATGAGTCTGAAATTTCCCTTGAAAATCTTTAAACTTGGAATCAAATAACAATGCCCAATCTCCTTCTTGAAACTTCTTCTCTTTGATATATTTGTCATGCCATTTAGTTCTTTGATATTGAACTAGATCAGTTCTTAGAATTGCTTCTTGTCTGATCTCATCTAGCTCATTCAACTGCTCCATTCTATGCTTTTTGGCTTCTGATAAGTCCATCCCCAACTGAACTGCTATCTTGAAGGTCTTGACTTGGAACTCAATGGGGAGCAAGACTTCTTTCCCATAAACAAGTTCATAGGGAGAATGTCCTGTTGTATTCCTCCATGTAGTTATGTAGGCCCACAAGGCTTCTGGAAGCCTTTCTGCCCAATCTCTTCTATGTAGATGAACAGTTTTGGTGATGATACTTTCAAGAACTTTGTTTGTGGACTCCACTTGACCATTTTCTTGTGGATGGTAAGGATTAGATCTTTTGTGCTTGATTTTGTATTCTTCCATCAACTTCTCCACCAAATTGGATGTGAATTGGCTCCCCTGATCTGTCACAATTTCTCTTGGAACACCAAAGCGAGCAAAAATATCCTCATAAAGAAAATGAACAACTGAATTTTCAGTAGCAGATACTAATGCTTTAGCTTCTACCCATTTAGTAACATAATCAGTGCAAACCAATATATACTTCTTTTGCTTAGATGGTGGATTAATAGGTCCAATGAAATCTAAAGCCCATTTTCCAAAGGGTTCAATGAGTACCTGTGTTTGCAATGGCATTTCATTTGAAAGGGTAGGTTTCCCTACTCTTTGGCAGTTGTCACACCTTTTGACATATTGTTTTGCATCTTTGAAGAGGGAAGGCCAATAATATCCTAAAGAGAGGATTTTATAGGTCGTCCTTTTGTCTACAAAGTGTCCGCCGCATGGTTCATCATGACATGCCTTAAGAATATCAGGCATTTCATCTTCCCTGACACATCTTCTGATCACAAGATCTGGCCCTGTTTTAAACAATTCGTTAGAAATCCATGAATATTTTGAACTCTCCTGAATAATCTTTCGTTTTTCTCTTGGAAATAAATGTGAAGGTAGTTTCTCTGTAACCAAATAGTTAGCAATATCTGCATACCAAGGGGTCTTAATAGTTACTGCAAACAAATATTCATCAGGAAACTTATCTTCTACAGGAGAATCTTCTTTAGTATTCTGAATCCTAGACAAGAAATCATCTACTGTATTCTGTTTTCCTGGTCTATCCAACACAGTAATATTGAATTCTTGCAAAAGTAAAAGCCATCTTGTCACTCTGCCATTAGTAACAGGTTTGTTCATTAAATATCTAATTACAGAATGGTCAGTATGAATAAAAGTTTCATAGCCTGTTATGTAATGTCTAAACTTATTAATTGCATGAACAACAGCTAAGAACTCTTTTTCAGTCACAGTATAGTTCAACTCTGTGGGAGTCAAATTTTTACCGGTGTAATAAATGGCATAAGGAATTAAATCTTTTTGACCCAACACAGCTCCAAGAGCTGTATCTGAAGCATCTGTAGAAATATGGAAAGGAAGTTTCCAATTTGGTCCTCTTAAGATAGGTGCTTCAGATATTCTTATTTTCAAAGTTTCAAAAGCTGATTGACAATCAGGATCCCATTTAAATTCACAGTCTTTTGTAAGCAATTTGAAGAGTGGAGATGCTATTTTAGTGAAGTTTTCTATAAATCTTCTATAATAACCAATAAATCCTAGAAAACTTCTAACATCTCTTTGACAATTTGGAATAGGCAACTTGGAGATGACTTCAACTTTTGATCTATCAACCTTAATCCCATCTCCCGAAATATGATGTCCTAAAACAATCCCTTCAGTAAACATCATAAAGCATTTTTCATGGCTTACTGAAAGGTTTGTTTCTTTACATCTTATAAGAACTTTTTCCAAATTTTCTAATGCCTCTTCAAATGAATTACCATAAACTGTAAAATCATCCATATAAACTTCTACACAATCATGAATTAGATCAGAAAAAATTCCTAGTACTGCTCTTTGGAATGTTGCTGGTGCATTACATAACCCAAAAGGAAGCACTCGGTAGGCAAAAGTTCCCCATGGACAAGTAAATGTGGTCTTATCTTGATCTTCAGGTGCTACCTGTATTTGATTGTAACCACTAAAACCATCCAAAAATGAAAAGTACTTTTTACCTGCTAATGTATCTAATACCTAATCAATAAAAGGCAAAGGAAAGTGATCCTTCAAAGTTGCTTTGTTCAACTCCCTGTAATCAATGCATACTCTCCATTTACCGTTCTTTTTAGGTACTATAACCAAAGGAGAAACCCATCGGCTATCTGAAATTGGATAAATGAAGTTTACATTGAGAAGTTTTTGGAGCTCTTCTTTCACTATTTCCCTAAGATTTGGATTCATCCTTCTTTGAGGTTGTCTGATTGGTCTATCGTTTTCCTCAATATAGATATGATGGATGCAAGTATTAGGATCAATACCCTTCATGTCAGTATACTCCCATGCAAATGCAGTAGAATGTTTTTGCAAGATTCTGGTTAGTTCTTCTTGTTGTGACTTCTCCAGATGTTTGTTGATATTCAATGTCTTTTTTGGAAAAATCTCAAAAGCAGAATTACCAAACTCTTCCATAGAGTAGAGAGACATTTGTCTTGATGATAAATATTCTATGTCAGATTCCAACTGAAATTGTGTGGGGTCATATTCTGAAGTTATCTCAAAATTTTCTAATGTGTTCATAATTTGACTATCCTCACTAATTTCAGAAATGGTAAAGACAGGTTGTATAGTGTTCTCATCATCGACCCATTCATTGTCTCCTATTTCTGTAATTGCTCTTGCAGGAGGATACAAATTGAATTTCTTTGTCGAATTACCATTAGAAATGTACATGTCTCCGGATCTACAACTAATAAAAGCATCAGCTGTGGCCAGCCAAGGTCTTCCTAAGATAATTGGATGTCCTCCTAGATTACTTTTGGGAGTCAAAATCATAAAGTCTACTGGATATTCCCAAGAATCTAAGGAGACCGAAATATCTTCTAATACACCATCTGGTTTAATAACCGATCGATCTGCAAGTTGCAATAAAGTAGGTGTAAAAAGAAGGTTAGGAAGTTTTAACTGTTCCATAGTCTGTCTACTCATAATGTTGATAGCAGCCCCTAAGTCAATCAATGTGTTTGGAATTTCTATCCCATTTGTATGTGTCTTGACAATTGGACTTCCTGGATCTACATACTTCTGCATGGTAATTTTTCCCATCATAATATCTGCAATCTTTCCTACCAGGTGGATTCTTCTTGTGTCCTTTAGCTTCCTTCCTGGTCTTTTGAAACTCAACTCCTTTATGGTTTTTGCTAGAATAGGAATTTCTCGAATGGCTTGTAGCAATGGAATCTTGATACAAACATTCTTCATCTATCCAGAAAGTCACAGAAAGAAAAAGATATTTCATATGCCCACCCCTTATCAATTCCGTAGTCTTTCCTGTGTGATGTGTAGATGAAGATACAGGTTGCTCAACCATAGGAGTTGTGGATGTTAGCTTTTCTTTTTCTTTTTGAATTTTTTAATTTTGAAGAGATTCTTCCTCAGAACCCTTATTGACTTGAAGAGAGTCCTCTTCAGAGGTATCTTGCTCTTGAATGTCTATAGAAGGTTTTTCTAAGACTCTACCAGATCTGAGTTGTACATTGTTGAGAGGAACAATCATATAGGTAGGAAATTGTTGTCCTTCTACCATATAAGTAGTTTGAGGATTCTTATTGTTAGGATTTGGCAATGGCTGAGCTGGAAGTTGATTTGTCTTCTGCTGGTATGGGAGCATGAGTTGAGGATTTGTATTTTGTTGAGAAGGTTGTTGTTGTGGAAATGGCAATGAAAGTTGTGGATTTGGGCTTGGAAATTGTGGAGCTTGTTGATTTTGAAAAGATGGAGGATATTGATAAAATTGAGCAAATCTCCCATAAGGATTTTGCATCCCCCGTACCCATGGCTGATATGAATTTTGATGTTGGGGCCAAGGTTGTTGCCAAGGATTCCAATTTGGTGGGGTTTGAAGATTCATAGGGTTATTAAACCCTTGAGATTGTTGTCCCTGCCAAGGTCTCCTTGCGACAAAACAGAGAGATTCTACTGAGTTTGGATCTTCTTGAAAAATAGCTTTGAGTCCAGGGATTGAAGGAAAATCCTTGATCTCATGATTTTCTGAGCAAATCATACATGTTTCTACAACTTTTGCATCCAAGGGACATTCCCTTAAAGCATGTTTCTTTCTACATTTCGGACAAAAGATGGCTAAAGCATCTGTTTCTGCTTTCTGCTTGTTTTGGATTTTATGGGTGTCTAGTTGTTCACTAAGACCCCCTAAGATATCAGTTTTAAACTCATCAAGCATATTACCAATCTCTGCCCTACTTACTGATCCAGTTGCAGATTTGTTAGCCCTAATAAGAGAAGAATCCCTAGGCCCTTTTCCAGTTTTAGATTTTCCTCTTGAGAGATGGATACATAGTTCTGTTATATCACGAAATGGGAGTTGAGAAATTTCTCCTTTCCCCATCATGTTTAAAATGTCTATCCATTCATCTCTAATGGCTTTTAATAGGAGGGCTTTCAAGGTTTCATTATCTAAGTTGCTCATCTTTGCTCTTTTCAAGTTGTATTGAAATCTTTCACTTAAGTCTTCCAAATTTTCATCTTCTTTTTGCATCATTTTGAATACCTCATCCTTGTGATTGGTGGGCATACAATAGTCCAAGTATCTATCCAAAAATGTTTGTTTCATATCATTCCAAGTCCCGATAGATTGAGTGGCTAATCCCATGAACCATTTCAAAGCAGATCCCTTCAATGTTGAAGGAAACAGTTTGAGTTTTTGAGAATCTTCCATATAGTCATAAGTTCGGCAGACTACTTCAAACTCAAACAGAAATGTTTCAGGATCCTCACTTCGCAATCCATAAAAGTTAGGGAGAACAGATGGTGAGATATTTTTCATTGTTGCATGAGTTTCCTCATCAACTATAGGGAATCCAAGCAAATTGTCCCTATTTCTACCATCATTTCCTTCACCATTGTTATCTCCATTATCTCCTCCTCTCCTTCCTCCACCTCTATTTATTACTTCCTCTGCCATGATAGTTTCTTTAGAGTCCTTATAGTCCTCTAGTTCTTCTACCAAGGAAGGATGAGAGAAAGTCTCTTTGTTTTCTAAGTGGGTTTTAGTAGGTGGTATAGGAGAATCCTCTAATTCAGTTGTTCCTTGACTTCCAAAAATCTTAAGGCTAGGGGCAGATGGTGGTGAATCTGGTCTATGCCTTGAAGAAGATGGAGTTGTGAAAATCGAACTCTTGGCTTTAGCTATAAACCTTCCCCTAGAATCTCTTGCTCTATGCATGTCATTTTTATTTTTTAAAAAGTTGGGCTAATAATTCTCTTTCTGATCTTCCAGGTCACACTAGGTGCAAGAAGAGAGCATACTTAAGAAATTACTAAACCAATAACTCTCTTTTCTGATCCTCCAGATCACACTAGGTGCAAGAGGAGAGCATACTTCAAGAAGTTAACAAGTTTTCCCTTCTTTTATGATTTTATGTTTTTTTTTTTAAGAAATTGGCTACCTAGTTACACTTCCCCGGCAACGGCGCCAAAATGTTTGGTCAATTTAGTGTGTCCTAAATTGTTGCATTTAATTTTTCAATCCGGGAATCGTAAGCTGATGAAGTGCGGCGCACTATATGTGCAAGATAACCTATTTCTTAACTTTTGTCGTTTTTGGTTTTTTCTAAGGTGAAATGGAAATTCTAAAATGAAAAGCAAGTTTGGTTATATTTGTTCAAGGAAGTGATATCCCCTATAATGATTTACCAACTTGAAACTTTAAAAGCAAATTGAAAATTACAATGACAAGACTTGAAAGAAAGTAAAAGTGTACTGCTGAAATGAAAAGATGCCGCTAATCTAATGAATCAAAACAGTAAACTAGTGAACATGAAAACCAAACTATTCTTGCTGCCAACTAAACACAAAAGAAACTATGCTTAAGGAAATTCAAAATTGCAACAAAATAAATCTAAATCAGATTACATCAATTCATTTTCTGACCCTTCATCATTAGACCAGCTATGACTTTCGGAAGAAATCATAAACAACTTGTGTAACCGATATTTAATTTGCAGAAAGTAAACTAATACTAAACCATACACTCATGATTCAATCCCTCGCCATCAGTCCAGCTGTGGCTTTCGGAGGAAACCAAAGATGTCATGCATGATTTAATATATCTAAATTTGCAGAAAAGAAACTAATACTAAACTACACATTTCATAATGCAAGCCCCTCACCATCGTCCAAATTGTGGTTTTCTTGAGGCAACCTCAAGATACAAAGCATGTACTTAATATACTTCCAACTTTAAGGTAAAAGAAACTAATACTTAAACTACATTTCATAATGCGTCCCTCACCATCATCTCTGCCCTGGTTTCTTGACAACCCAAGATGCTATATAAATTTTTTAATATATCTAAATTTGCAGAAAAGAAACTAATACTAAACCACACATTTCATAATGCAGTCCCTCACCATCAGTCCAGCTGTGGCTTTCGGAGGCAACTGAAGATGCTATGAGCAGCTTAATATATCTAAATTTAACTACTGAAGCAGATAAGAAAAACTGAAATGAACAAAGCAAGACTGAATTTAAACAAAAGCTATGAAAAGCAAACTAGCAGCAGAACAATGTTAGATCCATGTTATTAGTCAAAAAGCTATAAAAATGCTCGGGCTGCCTATCTATAACCTGCACAAGAACACTGATCAGTGATTAACAATCATAAATCATGAAAGACAGAAATGAAATGGAAATTATGGAAATATATGAACAGAAATGAAACAACTGCAAAGTATGAACATATGGATGGATTATGATACAATGATTTTTAAAGAAATGAAATGAGAAATATACACTAATACACAAAACCTTAGCTGAGCAGGGGCCCTCTACACAGCCTTGGTAACGATCCTCAAATACGAATTAAGTTGAAAACAGAGTCTTCTCATATTAAAAAGCAGTTCATTACAGAATAGTAATGTTATGGCACAAGTGCAGCGTAATCACTACAGAGCAGACTAAAAGATAACAGTGACTATATCCGCTAACATCAACTATCAACTAACTTTCTATGCGTATGCAAACGCACTATATAAAACAACAAACTGTAACTGTCTCCTAAAGTTCATGCTGGTGGGAAGCACGTAGACCACTACGTCCACGGATATAGGAGTATGGCCGTGTTGGAAAGTGAATCTACGGGATGTGGATGCTTGAATTCGACTCTAGAACCCTGTACAGATGTCGATTTAACCTCCGCAGGCTTAGAAACGGCCGTATGGATCTTTATGTGCCACGAAACAGAGTCCGGCCGACATGAAACTCTATAGTTGACTTCCATGTGGACGCCTTTGACCGCGGCTTCTTTGGACGAGTTTTACAAATCTTGCCTTGTAATTCTCTACACTCCCGTCAGCTGCCTGCTTCACTTTTTAGATCCATCTCGAACCCACCACTGATTTCCCTTCTAGCCTTGGGACAATCTCCCATGCACTATTTCTGACAATAAAATCATACTCTTCCACCATGGCATCTACCCATGCAGGATCATCCATAGCTTCCTCGAAAGAGGATGGCTCTGTCACGATACATTGACTCATGAGAGCCATGTATCTAGTGTACCGATCAGGAGACTGTCTCTGTCTGCGCTGTGATGTAGGTGCTCTTACAATCCTCTCTGCATCTTGAGCTAGTCGCTCAGCTTCTGTAGTGCGCTTCCACCCTCTGATGGTTGGCGCTGCATGAGTGGTCTCTTCCACTCCATGAACCTCATCTTGTGGCTGATCCACATCCTGAGACTCATCCTTAGGAACTAATAGCTCCTCATTTGCATGCAAGTGTAGCTCCCTCTCAAGCGAGCACTTCATGGCTTTCTCCTCATGAAATTTGATATCCCGTCGCACAATAGTCTTGCGACTGTCTAGAAAATACACATGATAGTTGTGGGGCGTATTAGTGTACCCACAAATATTCCAACCTCTGCAGTCGACTCCAGATTCTTCCTGGCATCCTTCGTCACATGAATGTAAACAGGTGAACCAAAAATCCTCAAATGGGAAATATCAGGCTTCTTACCAGAAAATGCCTCCTCGTGTGTACTCATGCCAAGTATCCTGTGAGGAAAATGGTTCTGCACATATACTGCAGTATTGCATGCCTCAGCCCGCAAGTGTATGGGAAGGCCCTGATCATGCAACATCGCCCGTGCAACACCCAAGATAGTTCTATTCTTCCACTCAGTAACCCAATTCTACTGTGGGTTATGAGGTGCTATGAACTCTCTTCGAATTCCTTTTGCACTGCAAAAGTCCTTGAATTCGCCAGAGATGAATTCACCACCATTGTCGCTCCTAAGAGCCTTCAGCTGCTTCCCCGATTCTTTCTCAACCAATGCCTTGAACTCACAGAACTTTGAGTATGTCTCGCTTTTCTTTTGCATGAAGAAGATCCAGCACTTATGAGAAAAATCATCAACAAATATCACATAATACCTGTGCTTTGCTGTCGAAGATACTGAGAAAGGTCCACACACGTCTGTGTGAATTCTCTCAAGGATCGTCGTGGCATGACTATCCTTCTCATGAAAGGTGGCTTTCACAAATTTTCCTAAGGTACACCCCTTGCACTGATATGACTGCGCAAGAGTACCCTTAGGAAGCCCAGTAGAAATCTGCTGCAGTATCTTCAAAGCTCCGTGGTGAAGGTGGCCCAATCTTCGGTGCCACAACTCGCCATCATCCCGGCTCACCACTCCTTCTGCCTTGCCTGCCATTTCTGCGCAGCTATCTACCTGCAATTGATAAAGGTTCTTAACTTGAACCCCTATCCTCCGGGTCTCACCAGTTGCCTTATTGCGTAGGAAATCCTTTCCCTCGCTAACGACAACATCATATCCCTTGTCTTCTAACATCGCCACATAGATAAGATTCTTCTTCAATCCTGGAACATGCATCACTTCCTTCAATGCAAAGGGTTTACCAGAATCCCTCTCAAAGGAAATGGTACCGATACCGGTCGCATTGTATCTACCGTCATCGCCCATCTCGATGTGCACTCCAAGATCTTTCTCATCCAGATCAGTAAACAATTCTCGATCTCCTGTCATGTGAAAAGATGCACCACTGTCAAGAAACCACACTGAACCCATAAAACTTGAGACCAAGCATGCGATCAACGAAAAATTTAGCTCAAACTGCAAGGCTAAGGCCTCTCCAGCTGTAGATCTAGCAGCCTGCTTATTTTTCTTCTTTTGTGGACAACTAGTGGCGTAATGTCCGTGTTGGTGATAGTAAAAGCACTTCACCTTGGACATGTCCTGCTTCTTGCCTTTCGCATCGGATTGAGAAGCTTTCTTTTTCTTTCCCTTCTTTTCTTTGGCAGCCAAACCGCAATTCTCTTCATCAGAGTTCTTTGATGAAGATCCGTCCCTGGTACTTCGCCTTATCTCCTCTTGCACAAGATCCGACCAAAGTCGCTCCCATCCTTGCAATTTCTCCTGACCATTGACAGAGTCCTGATAGGAATGCCAAATCTTCAGAAGCCCAAGGAGAGCCAAGCTCACCAAGTCCTCATCATCAACAGTAACCCCCACACTTCCTAGCTCATCCTTGCATTGGATGAACTTTGTGAGGTACTTGGGCATACTGTCGCCTTTCTCCATTTTTATGTTTCTGAGTTTATCCTTAAGCGCCAACTTCCTCTGGTCGCTCTTGCTTTGAAATAAATCTGTCAAAAATTTCCACATCAAGAATGGAGAAGCCTTACCATGAAGGTTGGACACTATGTGATCCTTCAAACCTTCCAACAAAATTCTTCGACACTTTGCTGTCTTCTTTTGCCATGTGTCAAGTACGACAACATCGCTAGAAGTAGGTTTTGGAATTTATGCATCTATGAACTCCTTCAACCCATTATAATCCAGCACCGCCTCCATCCTGTCCTTCCATGCAATATAATTCAAGTTTCCCTCAAGGGCATACTCCAATTGCAATCCGTTGAAAGACATCTCAACTTCGACACCAAGAAAACACTACTGCAAATTCGAATTCCACCAGCACAAAACTCAACTGCTTCAATGTTTTGCAATTGCTCCAATGATCAATATTGCTATGATACCATGTAGAAATTTTGAATAACTGATATATTATTCACTGAGATTCTCCTGATCACACGCTATTTTAGCTTCATGCACAATACATAATCTCTTCTACCATTTATCATTACATGCGGAAATAAAATCAATTGCATGCGCACATTAAAACCATAAACAATCACACATATGAACACAGTATTTCATGGGAAAGCTTAAAGTTGAAAACCCCCAACTATCTGTATATTATATGTCATAGAGAACATGTAACAATCATTGTACAAAGCTCCTCACAAGCTCTCAACACAACCTCCAATTGCTACACACTAATCAAGCTAGATCTAGCAAAACACATGCTCCAATCTCTGCCACTTGATAGCCAGCCTCTATTGCGTAATCAATGCTGTAGGATGGCTCATTAAATAACTTGAACCACCTGGCTTGTACTACACAATCCTCATGGGCTCCTCCAATCACTGGTAGTTGCAAATATGCAACAGTATAGTCACAACTGATAGTTAACCTGGTCTTTCACCTATCTCTGCACTGGTCTCCACTGAAACTGTCCATGCATTGAAGTTAACTGATGTATTATTTAGTTGATTAATGAGTTTATAATTAGTGAATTAATTAATAATTAATTCACACCACTCTTCACTAGTGTATTAATTAGTTAGACTAAATACAACTAGTTCAACTATGTTTAGATTAGTTAAACTAAACACAACTCCATTAACTCCTCAATCAACTCCACCAAACTCTGTCACATGAGTTCTAACTGAAGTATCCATGCAATAGCTCCACTTAACCCTTAGGAATAGCGTAATTCCTTCTGTCAGCTCCTGTGCCACATCTGTGCACTTAACTGAAGTGCTCCAAGAGAATAAGATAATGTTTATAGTCCAAATATTATTAAGAGCTAATAATATTCGACATATCTATTTTTAGACTGGCAATCTAAAAATAGATTCCGCCCAGTATGTCTAAAAATAGAAGTCCATATATTTTTTCCAACTTGACCAACCATCCATAAATAACATCCTGCAACTCATAGAACATGATCCATATGTCTAAAAATATACATAGTCTAAAAATAGACTTTGCGCCAAAAATAGCCTGCGGGCCCACTTAGTGAAGGCGACTCTTTTCACTAAGCTCATCATCTTGTTGCAATCTCAATAGTAGTCATGGAAATCGTGGTATCAGTCATTCCACAGAAGTTTGGTATGTTATTTTTAAGGTCATGGGCAACGAAAATCAAAGGTACAATGCAGATGGACCTTACTTATGCTACCATTCCTATTTTTGGTGAGCAAAGAAGATTGTATCGAGAGACAAGAATGGCCTACATGGTGAGTAGTAAAGACAAACCCAAAAAATTTCCAATTTATGCTCTTGATACTGAACTTGGTTTTGCTATTCTTTTCAATGAGTTGACTAATGAAGTAGAAGAGGAGGAGAAAGCAGAAAATTAGAGTTCCGAAATTCAGCAGTCTGAATATTAGCAAACAAAAGATCAACGAGTCAGTGATAAGGAGGTGGAAGGTTGGTGATCATTGCATTTTGATGGATCAACAGGCAGAGAAGGAGCAGGAGTAGGGATTTGGATCACAAGTCCAAGTGATGAGGGGAAGTTATTTTCCTATAAATTGAACTTTGATTGCAAGAATAACATGGTTGAGTATGAATCCTTGATTTTAGGCTTAGAGGTTTTGAAAAGAATGAATGCTCAAAACATTTTTGTTTTTGGATATTCAAAATTAGTCATTAAACAAGTTGAAGGTGCTTATCAAACAAAATATATAAGGATGAGGGCATATAGGAACTTGGTTTTGGACATGTTGGAAAAATTTCAGGCTTATTCATTCATGGTCAAAACTCCATAGAAACACGGAGTATGTTCCATGGTCTGTGGACTATGTTTTTTGATGGATCCTGCACTAGGACTAACGCCGATGCAGGTGTCTAGATTTCCAACAATGAAAATAACCACACAGACTGCATCTCCTGCAAATTAAACTTTCAGTGTTCCAATAACATAGTAGAATATGAATCCCTTCTGTTAGGCTTACATTTATTAAAAAATTTAGGAGCCAGAAGAATCAACGTGTATGGGGATTCAGAGTTAGTCATTAGGAAAGTCAATGGGGAGTATAACGCAAATCATCCCAGGCTTAGAGCCTACCAAAACGATGTCATGGACCTTTTAAAAAAATTCGAGGAGTCCAAACTGATTTTTGTCCCAAGAAAAAGAAATGTTGCCGCCCAGAATTTAGCCTTTGCAGCTAGAACATGCTTAACTCCATATCAGACCAAATATTGCACAACTCAGATGAAATTTAGACCAACCGTGCCTGATAACGCAAAGTATTGGCAGGTATTTGACAGAGACAAACAAATAGAAGACTTCATGCAATTCAGAAATGAATTCGAACTACACAGTTCGGACTCAGACGATGATACAGACTGTGGTGAAGAAAATTTTCTTGGTGAAGAAGAGCCATCTCCTGAGCTTGTCAATATTAATCTTTTGACTAGCAAACTTAAAAACAAAACAAAATTGAATGCAGAGTTATAAACAGACGAGTTAGAAACTCTGCACTCTAAAGATGAAAGTTTTCCAAGCGGTCTGGCCCCTTTAGAGGAGTTGTTCGATTTTAACGATGTAGCCAAGAAACCAAAACTGGAACCTGTAGATACTGAAGTGGAAGAGTGAAATATAGGCAGTGAACTTAAACCTATGATGATTAAACTGTCTAAGACTTTACCAGCTCACATTAAACTCAAATACATAAAGCTGTTTAAAGAATTTTCTGATGTTTTTGCGTGGAGTTACGAAGATCTTAAGTCCTATGACACTAAAATAATACAGCACAAAATCCCTCTCAAAGAAAACCAAAAACCATTCAAACATAAATTGCGAAAGAATAAACCCTGTTCAGTTGCCTTTGGTTCAGAAGGAAATCATGAAAATGTATGACGCTGGTATTATTGTCCCTATTAGATATTTTGAGTGGGTGTCTAATCTGGTGTCTGTTAGGAAGAAAACAGGAGAGATCAAGCTTTGTATAGACTTTACAGACTTAAACAAAGCTTCACTAAAGGACAACTACCCTTTACCTAAGATGGATCATATTTTACAAAGGGTGGTAGGGTCTAGTAGAATTTCTTTGCTTGATGGCTACTCAGGGTATAATCAGATCTTAGTTCACCCTGCTGATCAATTAAAGACAACCTTTACTACACCACGGGGCACTTTCATGTATGTGAAAATGCCTTTTGGTCTAATGAATGCTGGAGCAACTTTTCAAAGAGCCATGGACATAGCATTCTCGGAGGAACTGGGCTTCTTCATCATTATCTATGTTGATGATGTTACTGTGTTTTCAAAAAAAGATGAAGAGCACTTAGAACATTTAAGAAAAGTTTTCGAGAAATGCAAAAAATTTGGGATATCTTTAAACCCTAAGAAGACACTATTCGGTCTCCAAGAAGGTAAAATTCTTGGGCACATTATTTTAGAGGAGGGTATTAAGATAGATCCAAAGAGGATTGAGGCCATATTGCAAATCTCTCATCCTCGAAACATCAAAGAGTTGCAATCTTTCATTGGAAAGATTAACTTTTTGAGCAGGTTCATCCCCAACTTGGCTGAGCTCCTTAGGAATATCACAAACATGTTAAAGAAGGTGCAAGGGGTAAAATGGACCTTGGAAGCAAAGAAGTCCTTTGAACTGGTGAAATAAGCGTTAACCAAAACACCGGTTCTTATAAGTCCTGATTTCTCAAAATATTTTTATATTTTTTCATTTGCATCAGAACATACCATAGTTGCTGTCCTTTTACAGAAAAATCCACAAGGACAAGAGCAGCCTATTGCATTCTTTAGCAAGGCATTGAGGGATGCCCCTCTGAAGTATAACATTATGGAGAAGCAAGCTTTTTCTTTGGTTAAAGCTTTGAAAGACTTCAGAGTGTACATCCTTCACTCACACATCATTGCCTTTGTCCCAAACTCAGTTGTTAAGATGGTAAGAGAGGTAAGTGGATTGCTGTTATTCTTGAATATGATTTAGAGACAAAACCCACTAAACTCATCAAAGGCCAAGGTCTAGCTAGATTAATGGCTGAATCAAATTTTGAAGTTCTTGATATTAATATGATTAATTCTTTGGATGATCAAGAAGAAATCTCAACTCCCATTGTTGAAGACCATTTTATGAATTCCTCTTGGTATGCTGATATAATTTATGTTCTGCTTAATTTGAATACACTTCCTAGTTTGACAAAAACAAAGGCAAGGTTCTTAAAATTAAAAGCTGTAAACTATTGCATTATAGATAAATGTCTTTATTGAAAAAATGCAAGTGGTCTATTGCTTAAATGTTTGCCTGAGTTTGATGCAGAGAAGGTTAAACACCAGTTTCATGAAGGAGAGTGTGGAGGTCATTTGTACTGGAAGACAACCGCCAACAAAATTTTGAGGGTTGGTTCTATTGGCCTACTCTTTTCCATGATGTGCACAAGATGATCATAGCCTGCCATAAATGTCAACTTTTTGAAGGAAAAAGAAAACAGCTACCCCTACCTCTTCATCCAATCACTGTTGAAGCTCCTTTTCAATAATGGGGACTTGACTTCATAGGAGAAATCCATCCTCCATCTTCTGGCCATAGATGGATTCTCACTGCCACAGACTATTTCACTAAGTGGATAGAAGCCACACCTTGTAGACAAGCCAATGATTCAGTTATTATAAAATTCATGGAGACTAACATTCTCTCCAGATTTGGCTGTCCTACCAAGATCATCACTGATAATGCAACAGCATTTAGATCAAAGAAGATGTTTGAATTATGTCATAGGTATCAAATAACATTGGGGCATTCCACAGCCTATTACCCTCAAGGTAATGGACTTGCAGAATCCTCAAACAAAATTTTAGTGAACATAATCAAGAAACTGTTGGAGGACAACAAAAAGTCTTGGCACACAAAGATAGTTCATGCACTGTGGGCTGACAGATTGACTTTGAAGAAATCTATTGGCATGTCACCTTTCCAGTTGGTGTATGGTACTGATGCAATTTTTCCAAACAGCCTTGGTGTACCAGTAATGAAGTTGATTCAAGAGTTTAAAACTGAAGATAATGACATGATCAGAAGAATAAATCAGACCATCCATCTTCAGCAAACCAGAGAGGAAGTTTATAACAAAGCATTGCAAAAACAAGAAAACATTAAAAAACTTTTTGACAGAAGAAAAAAGGCCAACAATTTAAAAATTGGGGAAAAAGTTTTAAAGTGGGACTCAAGGAGGGAAGAAAAGGGCAAGCATGGAAAATTTGAAAACTTATGGCTTGGCCCTTAGTCTATTCATTTAGCTGCTAGTAACAATTCATTTTTCATGCAGGAGTTGAATGGAGCAGAATTGTTTGTGGGTCCTGTCAATGGCAGGATGCTTAAGCATTACTTCTCTTGATCCATGTTATGTTCCGAAAGCCTTTTTATCTTTTTTCTCATTATAAATATCTCATCCACCATTGCATTCAAATTTAGAAAAATAAAAAATACAAAAACAATGAAAGAAAGAAAAGAGGGAAGATTGTGAAAACAAGAAAGGTACAGCCCCATACCAAAAAAGAGAAACAAATATGAAAGTGTGCAAGCTCAAATGCCACTCCTAAAGAACACACTTCTAGTTAGTCAAACAACCTAATCTTGACTAATTAATTTTAAATTTTCTGCTGATAGGGTAGTGAATTTGATTTTCCAAACTGTTTAATCTTGGCTTATCATTAGATAGTTTAGGATAGAAATTGAAGGTTCAAACAAGCTCAAAATCTGAACCTAAGTTTCCAAAAAGAGATGACTCAAATCTGTTTTATTTTCTGAGTCAAAAAAGATTTAAATCTAGTTCTAATTAGCTCAAAATCTGAACCAGAGAAAAAAGGAGGAACAACTCAAACAAAGGTAAAAACAGAGCTGTAAAGAAAAGAGAAGGCCATGATGAGAAAATTTCAGATCTCAAGCCTTCCATTTTGTTTTAAATTTTGTGCAAAATAATGTCTATGTGCAGCTTGTTTTTATGCCATAGATCAGTAACAAGTTAGATTGTTCAATCATGACTTGATTGCTTTCTAAATTTCTGTTGTAGAATGTAGAGAATAAATTCTGTTAGACTGTTTAATCCTAACAGATTGATAGAATAGGTACATAATCATAAGGGCTCAACTGTTTAATCTGAGTCCATGGAGAAATAAGAAGTAGAAATAGATTAGATTTCCTGCTTTCAAAAGAATAAAATGTTGTAAAAGAGTTTGCCAATCCAAGTGCACTCTAATGAAGAAAAAATGCTAGATCAGTAGGATTGGGTAGGTAGAAAGTTTGTATTGATGAAGATCCATTGTTTCTATGACTGCTAATATGTTTCAAAGCAAGATCATCCCAGCAAAGGAAGGTCAGGCCAATGGATGAGGCACAGGTCAGCCTCCCAAAGAACATAATGGATGTGGCACAAGTCAGCCTCCCAGAGAATGCAAGTCTGAAGTTCTTGATGCCTTCAATAAGGCACCATCCCCAAGTGGAGCCACTATTAGCCACCTATAAAATTTGTTATAGCAAAAAGTGGCTAAGAATTTTTGAGCCTTCAAGGAACAAATTTTATTGCTAAAAAGTGTTGGCTCTTGAAAACTCTTGAAGGCCTCATGCCTCTCCTCTGTCCAAATCTTTACTGTTGTTCCCTTTTTTATACTCATAATTTCTGTTGTTTCCATAAGTGAAAATACTGCTGCAAAATCATCATTTTTCCCCTCCCTCCACTCAAAAATAACCTTCATTTTGCTCCCCTTTTTCTCCATAAAACTCCTCTATTTTCATGATCCCTCTTCTTCCTTTCATGAAAATCATTTTTACAAGGTTGAGAACTCACTTTTTAGCCTTACCGAAACCTCAAATTCCTTTGAAAAACCATTGAAAATCTATAAAAAACCCATTTTTTCCATATAGGCTTAAACCCCCTTGGGCTAAGCCTTAAACCACTTCTTCTCCATGTGCCCCGACGCTAGAACCAAGCGCTAGACATCCAAGCTCTTATCGCATCGGAAAAACACAGCGAGCACAAGTCTTTTTGTTGTAGACAAACTCCGATGCGATTAGCCCTCTGTTTCATAACCCCCGATCATATTATTTTTCCATGCAACCCATTGGCTCGAAATCGGGTGCTAAATCATTGTGAAAGTCCATCTCTGATCCATTTTTTCCTTTGTAAATACAAAAAACCCACTTATCCAAAGTTTGGTCTAACGCGCCCATACAACGATTTTTAAATGAAAAATGGTTAGATCAAAAAGACCCGAAGCGCAATCGCATCGGGGAAATTCAAAATGGGTTGATTGAAAGACCTGAATCAAAATTTCCGATGCGATTGGGTCCCATATATATAAACCCCACCCCCGCCGCTTTCCATTCCATATAACCTACGCCCGGGACCAAGAGTTTAAGTCCCGAGGCGCCAATCGCATTGCAAAATTCCAATGGGTAGATTGAAAATCCCGAGCTCGAAGCTCTAATTGCGATTGGCCCTTTATCATATAAAGCCTTGGGCCTATTATCATTTCATATAATCAAAGGCCCCGCAATTGGGCACCATGACCATTCCATATATATATTAATCTGCCCGAAGCCAAAACCTTTGTATCATATTAAACTTTGGGTTTTATAAAGTTTAAAGGGTTTTCCACTGGTGCATAATCCACCATTGATCTTAAGCTGATCAAACGGCCCTCGCAAAATCGCATCGGAGTTTTCCATCGGGTGCACCTAATTGCTTTACTTTGCCCCCTCCGATCGCCGATTCTCAATTCATTCCCCACCGTTGATCTGATCCTCAGATCAATGGCCAACGCTCAATCGCATCGGCAATTTCCATTTGCGCAGTTTAAATCGTTTATTTGCCACCCTCGATTGCCGATCCCCCGATTGGTTGTCCACTGTTGATTTCCTCCCCGCCTTCCTCAAATCTGACGGCTCTAATTCGCTCCGATCATTAACCCTTCCTCCGCATTTTTAAACCCCTCCGATTCACTTTTCGCCGTCGATCTGATCTGCAGATCAACGGTCAGCGCTGAATCACATCGCAAGTTTTCATCATTGTGAAAATTCTTTCCCCGCCGATTGTGATCCTCCGATTGGATCTGGACCGTCCACGTGTCTAGATTGAACGGTCCCAGATCATTCCCATATTATTTCATCGCCCTCCGCCTTCCACCAAAGGGTTTTCAAAACCAATCACCACCGTTGATCATTGCGCGATCGACGGTTCCGTCTTATACTTCCCATCGCTCTCCTTTCGACCATTATACGTAGATCTCCACCGTTGGATGCTGCCATCCAACGGCCACGCTCCTCCCCGTAGCCTTCTAAGCATTTTAACCCAAAAACACAGGATTTCTTAAATAAGTTTGTGTTTTGTAGGTTTAAAAGGCTTTTTCCATTATAATATAAGGAAAAAGAAAGCCGAGGGTGACGATCCTCTGGCCTTTCGTTATTAAAGGGAAAAAACTACGAGGGCTCTATTCCACGTTTCGTCAATGCTTCATGGGCATCGATGCCTTGAGAGCCCTGTGCAGCCTGCACATCAACAAGACACTATGTTATTGAATCACAATTAAAAGAGTATCAGTGTTGAAAACTTAACACAGCAGAACAGAAGAGTGAAGAAAAATTTGGGGATTACGGCAAAGATCGATTATCAAAAGCCTAATCCTCAAAATTAAATCAGAGTTAAAGGAAATCATAAAGGTCTACAGACAGAAAGGCTTCCATCGCCACATCTGAGGCAAATTGATTCCTCTCATCTACCATAGTGCCACCTGTAGCCACAAACATTCAAGTGAGGGCTGAAGTGATTGATCAAATCAGATATTCGCCTCAGCGCAGCCAGAGAAGTTAATTCTGCACATAAAATTAATGAAAAAATATCAGCAGAGTTATTATGTCCTGAATGGAGCCTTGAAGGTCAACAAAAGATCCCACCGATCTTAAAATATTTAATGTATATCAATTAATACAATAAAACACCTGTAAAATTCTTCATCAAGCCCCTCAAAGGCTGAGAAGTCATCACTCTGTATTAATTGTCCTGAGAGATCTTTTATCAGATCTCGCCTCCTCATTCTTCTATATATACTTCTGCAGAAGATGAGTGAGGGGTTGGTTGCAGAACTTTGAAATACATTTGAGCTTAAACTTCTGATTGTAAATAGTGTTCACTGGCCCTTGGAGCTCTGCTTGTGATAGATAAGTTAGGCTGAGATGAGTAGATGATTGCTAAACTAAAGAATTGGACTTAAAGCTGTAACTAATTTGGAGCATCAATACAAGCTGATTTATGGGATCTTGGTCTATGTTGACGGTGATGTTTTTCTCATTGTAACTTGTCTTTTTTTTTTTTTTTCACTGTGTTTCATCTTCTCTTATAAAGAACATCATGCATAGAGTTAGGACCTACTGTATATCAGTAACCTTCTCTGACTGAAAATCTTTATCTGAATGTTTTCTTCCAATCTGTGTTACTTGGGAATGATTTAATTCAGTTTAAGCATAGGAATGCTGGCATTCCCTCGTCTTATTGCCTTAGCTGAATATTATTCTTGAATTTTATGTTCAATATTAGTTAAGTAGATATGAACTATGGAAGATATGGTGTGCCCCGGTCCTAGTTTTATCCCCAAAGGCTGTCTGAATATTTCCCTTGGAATGTGTTAAAAGCTGGCTAGTTTAGAAGTACTTACCAGATCTTAGTCCATTCTGCGTTATCTTTGTGTTTGTCTTGAAAGTAACCAAGTAAAGTAGAGCTAGGAGAGGATTTGTGGTGAGCCCAGCCCGCTAGTTTCTACTCCAAACAATGGCCTTCAAGTTTCCATTTGTTTAAATTTTTTTCTATTGAAAGTGTATCAAAGGCTGGCTAGTTTAAAAGTACTTACCAGATCCTAGTTTGCTTTTATGTTCTTCTTAAGTGTTTGTCAAAGGCTGGCTAGTTTAGAAGTACTTACCAGATCCTGGGTTGCTCTTTGTTCCTCATCTGTTTAATTCTCCTTCTTATTGTACCATTTCATTCCATAAATCAAACTTCAAAGATATCCTTAGACATATATGACTTGCCCCATGGACCACTCTTGCCTCTTGCTGTTCCAATTAAAACCTATTATGACTCCATAGCCCAATGGACTAAAACCTGCAATTATCTATCTTTCCTGGCCAAATCTTGTTCTATTTGCTTGCAACTTCACACCTTTGAAACTCTTTGCATTTATGACTTTCCACCTCAAACAATAATCATGCTCAACCATCCAAAAACAAAACAAACCCTTGTCCTTCATAACTAGCCTAATATCATTACCCCAAACTTTAAAGACAAATCCATATTTGCACTTATTGGAGAGATCCCTCTCTTGATTTAGGAGGGCTAGATCCTAGAATCCCAAAGTGGTTGAAACGATGTTGCTTCTGCAGTTTTAGTCTCACCAATCTGCTAAAATTACAGATTCCTAACAGAGTGTCAAAGAGGCAAAACAGAAACAAGATGTCAGCAAGCAGGAAATCAAAAGAGTAACAAGAAGCCAAGTAGTGGCATTAAAGGGAAAAATAGTTGCTATAGATACAAAGGAAAACCCAGTAGTGAAGGGAAATTTAGATGATATCCTTCATGCAATTGACATAGAGGAGACACCCATTGTTGAAGCTGAGTTCATTGGAGAATATGAGCATAAATAGAAAAAGGTTAAGTATGCAAAAAAGCTTGAGTTTGAAGGGGAGGATGAAACTTTCATCTTTAAAGAAAGGAAGCCTATAACTAGGCATGCTAAGAAACTCAAGGAAGGCAGCAAGGAAGTTCAAGAACCTATTGAGATAGCTAAAACCCCTGAGGAAGTTGTTGATTTATCAGCACCTGCAGTGAAGCATACAACCAATAGAGCAAAGAAAGGAAAATAAGAAATAACAGAGTTTCAACATCTTGAGGAGAACTTGAGGTTGGAAAACCAAGAAATTGCTGTGATGAGAAAGAGGGCTAGAAAGCACAGTATTGAGAAAGCAGAGTTCAAAATAATGAAGGCACTGTGGGAAGGTAAAACTGGTTCTATTTATGAAACTCCAAGCAGTGCAAAGAAATTTTCACATGGACAGTCCCAAAAATAAAGGAATCCAAATTTTTTCAGAGTAATTAATACTCACTTGAGAGCAAATAACAAGAGACTTAAAAATCAAGTGGAGGACTTGGAGCAGCAGCTGAAATTGACTCAGGATGAGTTAAAGAAAAAAGGTATTAAAATGACAATCATTAAAGATTCAAAAGCTAAATTAAGTGAAAATGAAGAAAGGACCTCATGAAGGCTGAAATATCTGTGTTTTCAGTCCATATGGCTTTTTGATATGATGAAATCGTTTTATTTTGAGTTTCGATAAATTTTCAATGTTCATTTTGGAAAATTTTGAACAAAATTGCTCATCAGCAGTTTCATAGCGCAGACAATGTAAAAAGGGAGAAAAGCGCTACAAAACTGTTTCAGCAGCTTTTCTTTCCCTTTTTCATCAAATTTTGAGGGGTAAAAATATGAATTAAGAACTGGAAATGCTAAGGAGGATGCATCTAAAGATAATTAAGTTAGTTTTGGAGGAAAGATGTCAAGATTTTGAAGAAAAAAGGGGAAAAGATCAGCGCTATGAAAGGCACTGCAAAATTGTGTTGTTTTCGTAGCGCAGTCTATTACAGCCCATTTGAATAGTTTGGAGATGGTTTTGGATAGCTGGAACATAAGGAGGAGGTTTGGCATGTGTTAATTCAATTTCTAACAGTTAAGGAGCTCGAAATAATGAAGTTCATGGTGGGAAGAATGATTCAAGAGTGCATAGGACCCTATGCCTAGAAAACAGGGGACTGTTTCTATTTTGATGGAGGTCAACATTATGGTCATAAATATTTGAAGCCTATCATACATATTCGACCATGTGTGAATACACTTGGAAAATGATGTAATTTAGTTAGATAAGGTTGTTATGGATAGAGATAAGGATTTTGAATCCTATTTGTAATAGGACTGTTTAGTAGATTAGCTGTATTTTTGTAATAAATACCATGTCATATGGTTATGCGAGGTGTCAAGAGTCAAGAATTCGATGTATCTAGCACAAGATAAGATTATATCATGTTTTAAATGGTCTATAAAGGACCAAGAAGTCGAATGTACCAGGGTTGGACATTTTTAGCAAAAGACTGTGCTTATTGTAATTAACTGGTTTTCAGCTAATACAGAGATTTTTACTTAGGCAACTTGAGATTCAGAAGGAGTTCTATTGTATTCTTGTTCTAATTGCATATTTTATTATCCTATTGCAGTGGTGTTTGTCTATGTTACTCAGAATTCATCTTTAATGCTCTGACTTCCTATATAGATAAACTGACTGTGTTTTTTACAGTTTCACATGTGTATCTCTTGACTAGAACTTTGATATGCCTCAAATTCCATGTTAAGTAGATTTAATGGTTTACTGAAACTATTTTAACTCCGTAATCCCAATGTGTACTTGCTGATGTGATTTTAAACCTACATTTATCATCTATCTAATTATTACCCCACATAGAGTTAGCCATCTATATTTTTATCAAACATCATAAACCCTTCGAGAGAGCCCTCTTAGGTTGAGGAGGCTAAGCCTCATTATATAGATTGGTTTGAAATATTTACATGAGATTTATTTGATTAGCAGCTTATCAGGTTCAATTTTGTGATAACATTTTGGTGCGTCTGCCAGGAGTCTGAAGATTATATTTTCCCAAAATTTTGAAGCTGAACTTCTGAAGGTAGTAGGAGCTCAGGAAGATTTTCGAGGCTGCATCTACCTTGGTGACTCCATTCAGAATTTATATGATGCTTCAAGAAGGAGATACACAAGGAGTAATCCCGACCCATATCCACCTACCATCATGGACAATGCAAACGCCATTTCCAGAGGTAGTCACACCATTTCTGAAATATTAGGTACTCCATCACATCCGAAATCCTTGTCCTCTGAAATTTTAAAAAGTCTCGAAGATAAAAGATTTGATGATAAAATTAAGAGGTTTTGTTTAAATAAGAAAGTGAAAAAGAGCTAACTGAAATTATCATGGACTTGCATAAGAGAGGTATTGATACCTTAGCTCTAGTAACACAGGAAGACAAGGAAGATTTTTGGGAAGTTGTTACTTCTGATTTTTTGATGGAAAAAGAGTCTTTAGATAAATTGAAAGAGCTTGATCCTTTTGAAGTCTTGTTTAAAAGTAAAGCTGGTTTACCTCTTCCAAATTGGAGTTCAATTTTTAGTGGACCACAAAGACCAAACAATCCTCCTCATAGCAGTTTTTCATCATCTATTTTTTCCATCCCTAAAGCTACTATAGTACCTTTAACCATGGATGGAAATATACCTCCTCCACCTACTACACCTGCTAGATATGACCCTCTTTTTCTTCCAGCTATTTTACATGACCTACCTAGAAAATATGTTGTTAGAATTAAAACTTGGGGAAGTGATAAAGACATTACAGTAGAAGAACATGTGAACCATTTTAATGACTGTATAGACAGGGAGGAGGTTGATGATGAAGATGTTAAGTTGAGGTTTTTTTCTCAGATTTTTACTGGTGAATTTAGGAAGTGGTATAAAGCCCTTACTCCTGGAAGTATTCATAATTGGAATGAGTTTGAAGATACTTTTATGAGAAAATGGGGAAATAGAACTAATCCAGTACAAGCCCTCACTGAGTATAGCACTTTGAAGAGAGCTGCTAATGAATCTCTTCAAAAAATTTTAAAAAGGTTTAACAAGGTGTATGAATCTATTCCTGCCCATTTGAAACTGCCACAAGCCTTAGCTCAGATGAGATATGCTGAAGCCTTTGACTATGAGTTTTCTATACTGCTGAGAGAAAGAGAATCCCCTTCACTTGCTGAAATGCAAAATGATGCTGTGAAGGTGGAGGTTAATTCGATAGCAGCTAAAAAGTAAAAAATGGGTAAGACTAAGTTTAAAGAAGAAGAGAAGCCTTCCTCCTCTACCTCTCATGATAAGCTGGATTCAATGATGAAAACAATGGAAAAGCTGATGGATACGTTGGCCCTTGGGAATAAATCTATTCCTCCTGCACAACATGAACCTCAATTTAGAAACCCTCAGTTCAGGAGACCTTAGAATCAACAAAGACCAAGGGAAAATAGAAATCAACAGCCTGATCCTCTAGTGAGACCCCCTTTCCAACAGAACTTGGTTAATGAAGAAGATGATCCAGAAATTCCTGAAGAGTCTATTCACTGTTTTGATGAAGAAATGTGTGGAATTTTCTTGACTAAAGAAGAACATGATCAATCAGATCAAATAAATCATGGAGAGGAAACATCAGATTATCTAAAGGGGTATCAACATGCTATTTTTGAGATGTAAAAACAATACAATCTCAGAAATAGAAATGTGCCTATCATTTCAAACAAAAAATAGCCAAAGAAAGATACATCTAAGGTTGCTGATGGCAAGAAAGATGCTCCTAAGGTCGCTGAAGGTAAGAAAGATACACCAGCTGTTCCTCTTATCAAAGAAGTTGAAAAATCTGTTTTTGTTTTCAGCCTTGAGAATGAAATTTCTTAGATGAAAATATCAGTCCCTTTTGGTGATATTCTCAAAGTAAATGAATATAGAAGCAGGATTGTCAAAATTTTGAATTCATAACCAAGAGTTGCTGATATCTTGAATGTACTAGAAAATTATACAACCATATACTTGGGTCCAAGACTAGAAGATGAACAGAAAGAGGAGGTGCCTCCTTTTTATGTGAGCCTTTGCATTCACGACATGACATTGCATAATGCTATGTTGGATTCAGGGGCCTCTCACAATCTTATGCCCAAAGTATTCATGGAAAGAATGGGGTTAGATATAATTAGGCCATATAAATACTTGTTTTCTTTCGATTCCAAAAGTGTTCAATGCATTGGTTTAATCAAGGATGTTGTTGTTGGTCTAACACAAATTCCTGCTAAGACTGTAGTCATGGACAAAATGGTAGCGGAAATTCCACCGAAGTTTGGTATGTTATTGTCAGGGTCATGGGAAATGAAAATCAAAGGTACAATGCAGATGGACCTTACTTATGCTACCATTCCTGGTTTTGGTGAGAAAAGAAGATTGTATCGAGAGACAAGAATGGCCTACATGGTGAGTAGCAAAGACAAACCCCAAAATTTTCCAATTTATGCTCTTGAGGGGAAAGTAGAAAATCAGAGTTCTGAAATTCAGTAGTCTGAAAATCAGCAAACATAAGATAAACAAGTGAGTGATAAGGAGGTGGAAGGTTTGTTGTCATTGCATTTTGATGGATCAGTAGGCAGAGAAGGAGTAGGAGCAGGGATTTGGATCACAAGTCCAAGTGATGAGAGTAAGTTCTTTTCCTATAAATTGAACTTTGATTGCACGAATAACATGGCTGAGTATGAATCCTTGATTTTGGGCTTAGAGGTTTTGAAAAGAATGAATGCTCAAAACATTTTTGTTTTTGGAGATTCAGAATTAGTCATTAAAGAAGTTGAAGGTGCTTATCAAACAAAAGATATAAGGATGAGGGAATATAGGAACTTGGTTTTGGACATGTTGGAAAACTTTCAGGCTTATTCATTCATGGTCAAAACTAGAGAACAAAACTCCATTGCTGATTCTATTGATGTCTCTGCCAGTATTTTCATTGTTCCTATGCATTCCAAAGAAAAATATGAGGTTGATATTTTCCATAGACCAGCTATCCCTAATAATATTACTCATTGGAAAGTTTTTGAGGATGATCAAAAAGTGAAGAAATTTATTGAGTTGAAAGAAGAGTTTGAAAATATACAAGTAGATCAGCAAAATATGCTTGCTGAGTCTAAAGGGAATTCTGAAGTTTTTCAACTAAAGAACAATTCCATACCAAAGGGACTCATACCTCTTGAAATTTTTTTTGATCAGAATGATGTTTTTAAATCCCTTAAGATACAAGCTGACGATGAAGAAGTTGAGAGTTGTAACCTTGGTACTGTAACTATACCCAAAATGATTAAACTTTCAAAGTTTCTTTCAGCTGATATGAAGTTTAAGTATATTGAAATGATGAAGAGATTCATAGATGTGTTTGCTTGGAGTTATGCTGATTTGAAAGAATATGACCCCACTATTATTCATCATACTATTCCCATAAAAGAAAATGAAAAGCATTTCAAGCAGAAGTTAAGGAGGATCAATCCACTTCTCATGCCATTGATTGAGAAGGAGGTCAAAAAGCTCTATGATGCCAAAATCATTGTCCCAATCAGATTTTCAAATTGGTTTGAAAACTATGTTCTAGTCAGGAAAAAGAGTGGAGAAATCAGAATATGTATTGACTTTAGAAATTTGAATAAAGCCTCTTTGAAGGACAATTATCCTCTCTCGAAGATGGACCAAATTTTGAAAAATATTTTTGGTTCTCGGAGAATGTCTATGCTTGATGGTTTTTCAAGTTATAATCAGATTCATGTACTTCCTGATGATTAGGAAAAAATAGCCTTTACTACACCATGGGGTACTTTCATGTACGCCAAAATGCCATTTCGTCTCATGAATGCAGTAGCTACTTTGCAGAGGGCAATGGATATTTATTTTTCTGAAGAGAAGGACAATATGGTTGTTGTTTATCTTGATGACATAACAGTCTTCTCAAGGAGGGAAGAAGAACACTTGGAACACCTAGAAATAATTCTGCTGATATGTAGAAGGTTTGGTATTTCTCTAAATCCCACCAAAAGTATTTTTGCTTTAACTTCAGGTAAATTTCTTGGACACATCATTTCTAATGATGGGATTAATATTGATCCAAATAGAGTCAATTCAATTCAAAAGGTGGTTTTTCCAAGAAGTAGGAAAGAGATTCAATCTTTCCATGGAGAGGTAAATTTTGTAAGGCGATTTATTCCTAATTTTGCTGAGATTGTGAAGGACATAACAAGGATGCTGAAGAAGGGAGTTGACATTAAGTGGACATCAGAAGCAAAACACTCATTTGAGGAGATCGAAAGTGCACTTACCCAAGCACCGGTATTGATCAGTCCTGATTTCTCGAAATAATTTCTGGTTTTTACTTTCGCATCAGAGAATATTATTGCTGGAGTTTTGCTACAAAAGGGACAACAAAGTATTGAAAAACCTATTTCCTTCTTTAGTAGGACCTTAGCTAACTCTGAGCTGAAGTATAATATCTTAGAGAAGCAAGCCTATGCCTTGGTGAAGGCTATCAAAGATTTCAGAATTTATATTTTGCATTCTCATATTGTGGCTTCTGTTCCTAATACTGTTGTGAACGACATCCTCACTCAAGTCGATCCTGATGGTAAGAGGGGAAAATTGTTTGCTAAATTTTTGGAGTATTATTTAGAGATTAAGCCAACAAAATTGGTCAAAGGGAAAGGCTTAGAAAATCTCATGGCACAGTCAAAATTTGGCTGTCTTGACATAAACTTAATTGCAGAAATATCAGAAATTTCAGATGAGGAAGAAGAACTAGTCCCTATTGAAGAGAAATACATCAGTTCAGATTGGTACAAGGAGGTTGTTTTTTTCCTACAACATCATAAAGCACCTGCTGATCTAAAAACGTCTAAGGCAAGGTTTGTAAAGCTAAAATCCTTGAGATATTTTATTTTTGACAGAAATCTGTTTTGGAAGGATACTGGCGGAATTTTCTGAATTTTTTGTTGGAAGAGGAGGTGGATAAATTAATTGAGGAGTTCCATAAAAGAGACTGTGGAGGTCACCATTATTGGAAAGCCACATTGAACAAGATTCTTAGAGTAGGGTATTATTGGCCTACAATGTTTGAGGATGTCTACAAAAATATTGCTGCCTACCTTGAATGCCAGATTTTCGAGGGTAAGAAGAAACTTGTACCTTTACGTTTAATGCCTATCTATGTGGAAGCACCATTTCAGTAGTGGGGGTTAGATTTTATTGGAGAGATTCATCGATCATCATCAGGACATCATCGTTGGATTCTTACAACAACTGATTACTTCACCAAATGGATTGAAGCAATCCCAATTAGGCAAGCAAATGATTCCGTGATTATTTCTTTTTTAGAAAATAATATCTTGTCTAGGTTTGTTTGTCCCATGAAGATTATAATTGATAATGCACAGGCATTTAAGTCTAAGAATCTGATCAATTTATGTCATCAATATCATATTACTCTTGGGCATTCTACTGCATACTATCCGCAAGGGAATGGTCTTGCTGAATCTTCTAACAAGAGCATTGTGAGGATCATCAAAAAGGTGTTATAGGAGAATAAGAAGGCTTGTAATTTGAAGCTGAAGTATGCATTATGGGCTGATAGGATATGCACAAAAACGTCAATTGGAACCTCACCATATGAGTTGGTATATGGGGCTGAGGCCATTTTTGTAACATCTCTAGGGGTACCTGTCATGAAGTTGATTCAAGGGTTAGAAGAGGAACCAAATGCAGTCCAGGGGAGAATCTATCAGCTAATAGCTTTGCAGGAGAAGAGGAATGAAGTTTATAACAACAATCAACAATCTCAAAACAGAATCAAGAGGACATTTGATAAGAAGATCAAGGAAGAAAGTTTTCAAATTCAGGATGAAGTGTTGAAATGGGAGGCCAGAATTGAAGAAAAAGGAAAACATGGTAATTTTTAGAACTTATGGAAAGGTCCTTTCAAGATAGCAGCTTTCAATGGAAACAATACTTACATAATGCAGGAGATGGATGGAAAATCAGATGCTGGAGGACCTGTCAATTGCAGGTTTTTAAAGCATTACTCTTCCTAAAAATCTGATTGATCATTAATGTGATTGTACATATTCCATTTTATGAGTTTTTCTATTAATAATGACAAGCTAAATCATCAAGCTTGAGCTCGAGGTGAAGGCCATTAGAGCTTGAGGAGAAAGCTTGGCAATTTCAAAGTTTTTCTATTTTGGTCAAGAAAATGGATAGCAGCACTGGAACTACTAATTCTTAGTGTCCCACAGGGGCACACTATCCCATGTGGAGCCACTGTGATCACCCAAAAAAATTTCAAAACATCATTGCGTCAAGTTTGTTTTTGGTCATGTTTCAAAATTGGGTTTAGAAGTCAAATTAGGATTTGATCAAGGGTATGTTAGATTTTCATAAGCTCAAAGCTCATACTTAAGTTCAAATAAAGTCTTTGTTAAATTCCATTCATTTTCAAATATCCATAATTTCCATTTGTGGGTCATTTCCTAAAGTTTCGGGTCAAAACTGTGTAATTAGCCAAGAAACCTCATTTTCGTAGCGCCATTTTTTCAAAAAATTTGATTTTCACTATGAAAGCGCTAAAAGTTTCATAGCACAAATAGGGAAAAATAAACTGCCGATGCTACGGAAGCATGGTTTCCTAACTGTCTTTTCATCTGAGCTGAAATATGTCAGAATCTGTTGGGAAATGATAGGTTAGTGGTATGATGAGTTAGTTAATGATGAAATTCAGTGTACTTACCCATGTTGTAGTCATCATTGTCATGATAGGGTATGAATGAGGCATCATTCAGTTATGAGATGACATTTTAAATTCAAAATCTTGCCAAAATAGTCATTCTCATTTCCTTTGCCTCCATTCGAGTGTCTGAGTTTTGAAGTGTCAAGCCAAGATTGTGGTTGTTCCATACAAAGGTTTTCTACATCTTAATCAAGCGAGGCTGATATAAACTAATCAATCGAGGCTGTTGTTTCACATATTCAAGCGAGGCTGTTTCAATTTATCAAGCGAGGCTGATAGATTTTTTGTGAAGCATGGTAGAGGGAAAGAAAGTCCACATAGGGGGAACTGCTTGAGACATGAGCCTGAAGATATGAAAGCCATAATTGAAGACCAAGCAGTGATGGATGCGTTCATAAGAGTAGGTTGTATTTGGTTTTGTGAAAAGTTGTAGGGTTGCCACACACAGGTTTCCAAAGAATTTTCCTTGAACTTAAATGGAACAACTACCAAGGTTGGGATGCTAAGTGTGTCAATTTCACCAGAGATTATTGCTGTTGTGACAGAATACCAAGAGGTCAAGAAAATTGGTTTAAAGGTTTCAAATATGATATGGATCCATGCAAAGAATTCATGAAACCCGAGTATGCAGATATGGACCTCAATAATGCTATCCCTAGAAGCTGCATCAAAGACACTTCTGCAAAGTTGTTGTTCAACATTAAGAGGTATTTTATATATGAAGGTAGATATCATAAGGTTTACACATATCATTTCAAGCTTCTTCTGCATTTCACTGGTAAGATCTCACTTAATTTTCCCTTTTATTTGCATAGGAGTATTACAAAAATGGCTGATAACGTACAAGCCAAATTTGAAGGTTGTGAATCATCTTTGTTTCATCATGGTTTGATGAAGTTATTGATTTTGAATGAGCTTCAGAAGATAGGCAGGGATTGGTCATCCTTTTTGTTTATAAATGGTTTTGAGTTGGAAACCGTAACTCCTACTAGAAACCCTAAAACTAAAGGAACTCCATCACCACTAGTAGCAAAGTCTAGTCAACCTGTGGTTGCAAAACCAAAGGAATTTGAAAAACTAAAGCCAAGGAAACAAGTTGAGAAAAGGACAGAGGAGACAAAAGTGCTTGATACTCCAACTCCATCACCTGCAAAACATAGGTCAAATATTGTTCAAGAGGCAAAACAATAACAAGATGTCAACAAGCGGGAAATAAAAAGAATAATAAGAAGCCAAGCAGTGGCATTAAAGAGAAAAAAAATTGCTATAGATACAAAGGACGATCCAATAGTGAAGGGAAATTTAGATGATATCCTTCATGAAATTGACATAGAGGAGACACCCATTGTTCAAGCTAAGTTCATTGGAGAATATGAGCATAAACAAAAAAAGGCTAATTCGGCAAAAAAGCTTGAGTTTGAAGGGGAGGATGCAACTTTCATATTTCAAGAAAGGAAGCCCTTAACTAGGCATGCTAAGAAACTCAAGGAAGGCAGCAAGGAAGTTCAAGAACCTATTGAGATAGATAAAGCCCCTGAAGAAGTTGTTGATTTATCAACAACTGCAGTGAAGCATACAGCTAGAAGAGTAAAGAAAGGAAAAGAAGAAATAATAGAGTTTCAACATCTCGAGGAGAAATTGAGGTTGGAAAACCAAGAAATTGTTGTGATGAGAAAGAGGGCTAGAAAGAACAGTATTCAGAAAGCAGAGTTCAAAATAATGAAGGCACTGTGGGAAGGTAAAACTGGTTCTATTTTTGAAACTCCAAGCAATGCAGAGAAATTTTTCACATGGACAGTCCCAACAATAAAGGAAGCCAAATTTGTCAGAGTAATAAATACTCACTTGAGAGAAAATAATAGGAGACTTAAAGATCAAGTGGAGGACTTGGAGCAGCAGCTAAATTGACTCAGTATGATTAAAGAACAAAGGTATTAAAATGACAATCATTAAAGAGTCAAAAGCTAAATTAAGTGGAAATGAAGAAAGGACCTCATGAAGGCTGAAATGACTATTTTTTCAGTTCATATGGATTTTTGATATGATGGAATCATTTTATTTTGAGTTTTGATACATTTGCAATGTTCATTTTGGAAAATTTTGAACAAAACTTCTCACTCAACAGTTTCATAGCGCAGACAGTGTAAAAAGGGAGAAAAGCGCTACGAAACTGCTGTAGCAGCTTTTCTTTCCCTTTTTCATCGAATTTTGAGGGTTAAAAACATGAATTAAGAATTGGAAATGCTAAGGAGGATGTATTTAAAGACAATTAAGTTAGTTTTGGAGGAAATAGGTCAATATTTTGAAGAAAAAAGGGGAAAAGAGTAGCGCTACGAAAGACACTACGAAACTGTGTTGTTTTCATAGCGCACTCTATTATAGCCCATTTGAACAGTTTGGAGATGGTTTTGGACAGCTGGAGCTTAAGGAGGAGGTTTGGCATGTGTTAATTCAATTTATAATAGCTAAGGAGCTCGAAATAATGAAGTTCATGGTGGTTAGAATATTTCAAGAGTGCAAAGGACCATATGCCTAGAAAACAGGGGACTGTTTCCTACTTTGATGGAGGTCAACATTATGGTCATAAATATTTGAAGCCTATCATCCAGATTCGATCATGTGTGAATACACTTGGAAAATGATGTAATTTAGTTAGATAAGGTTGTTATGGATAGAGATAAGGAGTTTGAATCCTATTTGTAATAGGATTGTTTAGTAGATTAGCTGTCTTTTTGTAATAAATACCATGTCATATGGTTATGCAAGGTGTCAAGAGTCAAGAATTTGATGTATATAGCACAAGATAAGATTATATCATGTTGTAAATGGTCTATAAAGGACAAACAAGTCGAATGTACCAGGGTTGGACATTTTTAGAAAAAGACTGTGATTATTGTAATTGACTGGTTTTCAGCTAAAACAAAGATTTATACTTAGCTAACTTGAGATTCAGAAGGAGTTCTAGTGTATTCTTGTTCTAATTGCATCTTTTATTATCTTATTGCAGTGGTGTTTGTCTATGTTACTCAAAATTCATCTTTGATGCTCTGACTTCCTATATAGATAAACTGACTGTGTTTTTTACAGTTTCACATGTGTATCTCCTGACTAGAACTCTAATATGCCTCAACTTCCATGTTAAGTAGATTTTTTGGTTTACTGAAACTATTTTGACTCCATAAGCCCAATTTGCACTTGCTGATGTGATTTTCAACCTACATTTATCATCTATCTGATTATTACCCCACATAGAGTTAGCCATCTATATTTTTATCAAACATCATAAGCCCTTTGAGAGAGACCTCTCAAGTTGAGGAGGCTAAGCCTCATTCAAAAGATTGGTTTGAAATAGTTACATGAGATTGATTTGATTAGCAGCCTATCAGGTCCAATTTTGTGATTACATTTTGGTGCGTATGTCGGGAGTCTGAAGATTACATTTTCCCGAAATTTTGAAGCTGAACTTCTGAAGGTAGCAGGAGCTCAGGAAGCTTTTCGAGGCTGCATCTACCTTGGTGACTCAATTCAGAATTTATATGATCAAAGGTGGCTTTGAGAAGGAGATATACGAGGAGTAATCCTTACCCATATCCACCTACCATCGTGGAAAATCCAAACACCATTTCCACAGGCAGTCAAGGCATTTCTGAAATATCAGGTACTCCATCACATTCAAAATCCTTGTCCTTAGAAATTTTAAGAAGTCCTGAAGATAAAAGAGTTGATGATAAAATTCAAGAGGTTTTGTTTAGATCAGAAAGTTAGAAAGAGCTAACTGAAATTATCGTAGAATTGCATAAGAGAGGTATTGATACCTCAGCTCTAGTAACACAGGGAGACAAAGAAGAGTTTTGGGAAGTTGTTACGTCTGAGTTGTTGTTGGAAAAAGAGTCTTTAGATAAATTGAAAGAGCTTGATCCTTTTGAAGTATTGTTTAAAAGTAAAGCTAGTTTACCTCTTCCAAATTGGAGTTCAATTGTTAGTGGACCACAAAGACCAAACAATCCTCCTCATAGCAGTTTTTCATCCTCTATTTCTGCCATCCCTAAAGCTACTATAGTCTCTTTAACCATGGCTAGAAATATACGTCCTCCACCTGTTGCACCTGCTAGATATTCCCCTCTTGTTCTTCCAGTTGTTTTACATGACCTCCATAGAAAATATGCTGCTAGAATTAAAATTTGGGGAAGTGATGAAGACATTACAGCAGAAGAACATGTGAACCAATTTAATGATTTTATAGATAGGGAGGAGGTTGATGATGAAGATGTTAATTTGAGGTTGTTTTCTTAGAGTTTTACTGGTGAAGTTAGGAAGTGGTATAAAGCCCTTACTCTTGGAAGTATTCATAATTTGAATGAGTTTGAAGATACCTTTATGAGAAAATGGGGAAATAGAACTAATCCAGTACAAGCCCTCACCGAGTATAGCACTTTGAAGAGATTTGTTGATGAATCTGTTCAAAACTTTTCAAAAAGGCTTAACAAGGTGTATGAATCTATTCCTGCCCATTTGAAACCGCCACAAGCTTTAGCTCAGATGAGATATGCTGAAGCCTTTGACTATGAGTTTTCTATACTGCTGAGAGAAAGAGAATCCCCTTCACTTGATGAAATGAAAAATGATGCAGTGAAGGTGGAGGTTGATTTGATAACAGCTAAAAAGTAAAAAATGGGTAAGACTAAGTTGAAAGAAGAAGAGAAGCCTTCCTCCTCTACCTCTTAGGATAAGCTGGATTCAATGATGAAAAAAATGGAAAAGTTGATGGATAGGTTGGCCGTTGGGAATACCTCTGCTCCTCCTGCACAACATGAACCTCAATTTAGAAACCCTCAGTTCAGGAGACCTCAGAATCAACAAAGACCAAGGGAAAACAGAAATCAACAGCTTGATCCTCCAGTAAGACCTCCTTTCCAACAGAACTTGGTTGATGAAGAAGATGATCCTGAAATTCCTGAAGAGTCTATTCACTATTTTGATGAAGAAATGTTTGGAATTTTCTTGACTAAAGAAGAACATGATCAATCAGACCAAAGAAATCATGGGGAGGAAACATTAGATTATCTAAAGGGGTATCAACATGCTATTTTTGAGATGCAATAACAATAAAATCTTAGAAATAGAAATGTGCCTATCATTTCAAACAAAACACAGCCAAAGAAAGATACATCTAAGGTTGCTGATGGAAAGAAAGATGCTCCTAAAGTCGCTGAAGGTAAGAAATATACATCAGGTGTTCCTCCTATCAAAGAAGCTGAAATATCTATTTCTGTTTTCAGCCTTGAGAATGAAATTTCTAAGATTAAATTATCGATCCCTTTTGGTGAGATTCTCAAAGTAAATGAATATAGAAGCATGATTTTCAAAATGTTGAATTCACAGTGAGGAGCTGTTGATATCTTGAATGTAATAGAAAATCATCCAACTATATACTTGGGTCCAAGACTAGAAGATGAAAAAAATGAGGAGGTGCCTCCTTTTTATGTGAGCCTTAGGATTCACGACATGAAATTGCATAATGCTATGTTGGATTCAGGGGCCTCTTACAATCTTATGCCCAAAGTAATCATGGAAAGAATGGAGTTAGAAATAATTAGGCCATCTAAAGACTTGTTTTCTTTCAATTCCAAAAAAGTTCAATGCATTGGTTTAATCAAGGATTTTGTTGTTGGTATAACACAAATTCCTGCTAATACTGTAGTCATGGACATCGTGGTAGCAGACATTCCACCGAAGTTTGGTATGTTATGGTCAAGGTCATGGGTAGCGAAAATAAAAGGTACAATGTAGATGGACATTACTTATGCTACCATTCTTGTTTTTGGTGAGAAAATAAGATTGTATCGAAAGACAAGAATGGCCTACATGGTGAGTAGTAAAGGCAAACCCAAAATTTTTCCAATTTATGCTTTTGATACTAAACTTGGTTCTGTCGTTCTTTTCAATGAGTTGAATAATGAAGTAAAAGAGGAGGGGAAAGCAGAAAATCAGAGTTCTGAAATTCAACAGTCTGAAAATCAGCAAACAGAAGATCAACAAGTCAGTGATAAGGAGGTGGAAGGTTGGCGGTCATTGCATTTTGATGGATCAACAGGCAGAGAAGGAGAAAGAGCAGGGATTTGGATCACAAGTCCAACTGATGAGAGTAAGTTTTTTTCCTATAATTGAATTTTGATTGCAGGAATAACATGGCTGAGTATGAATCCTTGATTTTGGGCTTAGAGGTTTTGAAAAGAATGAATGCTCAAAACTTTTCTGTTTTTGGAGATTCAGAGTTAGTCATTAAACAAGTTGAAGGTTCTTATAAAAAAAAATATATAAGGATGAGGGAATATAGTAACTTGACTTTGGACATGTTGGAAAACTTTCAGGCTTATTCATTCATGGACAAAACTAGAGAACAAAACTCCATTGTTGATTCTCTTGTTGTCGTTGCCAGTATTTTCATTATTCCTATGCATTCCACAGAAAAATATGAGGTTGAGATTCACCATAGACCATCTATCCCTGATAATATTACTCATTGGCAAGTTTTTTAGGATGATCAACAAGTGAAGAAATTTATTGAGCTGAAAGAAGAGTTTGAAAATATACAAGTAGATCATCAAAATATGCTTGCTGAGTCTAAAGGGAATTCTGAAGTTTTGCAACTAAAGAAAAATTCCATACCAAAGGGACTCATACCTCTTGAAAAACGTTTTGATTAGAATGATGTTTTAAATCCCCTAAGATACAAGAGCCTAATGATGAAGAAGTTGAGAGCTGTAACCTTGGTACAATATTTATGCCCAAAATGATTAAACTTTCAAAGTTTCTTTCAGCTGATATGAAGTTTAAGTATATTGAAATGATAAAGAGATTCATAGATGTGTTTGCTTGGAATTATGCTGATTTGAAAGAATATGACCCCACTATTATTCATCATACTATTCCCATAAAAGAAAATTAAAAGCCTTTCAAGAAGAATTTAAGGAGGATCAATTCACTTCTCATGCCATTGATTTAGAAGGAGGTCAAAAAAATTTTTGATGCCAAAATTGTTGTCCCAATCAGATTTTCAAATTGGCTTGCAAACTTGGTTCTAGTTAGGAAAAAGAGTGGAGAAATCAGAATATGTATTGACTTCAGAAATTTGAATAAAGCCTCTCTGAAGGACAACTATCCTCTCCCGAAGATGGAACAAATTTTGCAAAATATTGTTGGTTCTCAGAGAATGTCTATGCTTGATGGTTTTTCAGGTTATAATCAGATCGGTGTACATCCTGATGATCAGGAAAAAATAGCCTTTACTACACCATGGGGTACTTTCATGTACGCCAAGATTCCATTTGGTCTCATGAATGCAGGAGCTACTTTCCAAAGGGCAATGGATATTGATTTTTCTAAAGAGAACGACAAGATGGTGGTTGTTTATCTTGATGACATAACTGTCTTCTCAAGAAGGGAAGAAGAACACTTGAAACACCTATAAAGAATTTTGCTGAAATGTAGAAGGTTTTGTATTTCTCTAAATCCCACCAAAAGTATTTTTGCTTTAAATTCAGATAAATTAATTGGACACATCATTTCTAAAGATGGGATTAATATTGATCCAAATAGAGTCAATGCAATTCAAAAGGTGTGTTTTCCAAGAAGCAGGAAAGAGATTCAATCCTTCCTTGGAAAGGTAAATTTTTAAGGCGATTTATTCCTAATTTTGCTGAGATTGTGAAGGACATAACAAGGATGCTGAAGAAGGGAGTTGAAATTAAGTGGACATCAGAAGCAAAACACTGGGAGATCAAAAGGGCACTTACCCAAGCACTGATATTGATCAGTCCTGATTTCTCGAAATAATTTCTGGTTTTTACTTTCGCATCAGAGAATACTATTGCTGGAGTTTTGCTACAAAAGGAACAAAAAGGTATTGAGCAACCTATTTCCTTCTTTAGTAGGACCTTAGCTAACTCTGAGCTGAAGTATAATATCTTAGAGAAGCAAGCCTATGCCTTGGTGAATGCTATCAAAGATTTCATAATTTATATTCTGCATTCTCATATTGTGGCTTTTGTTCCTAATACTGTTGTGAAAGACTTCTCACTCAAGCCGATCCTGATGGTAAGAGGGGAAAATGGATTGCTAAATTGTTGTAGTATGATATAGAGATTAAGCTAAAAAAATTGGTCAAAGGTAAAGGATTAGAAAAGCTCATGGTGCAGTCAAAATTTGACTGTCTTGACATAAACTTAATTGCAGAAATATCAGAAATTTCAGATGAGGAAGAAGAACTAGTCCCTATTGAAGAGAAATACATCACTTCAGATTGGTACAAGGATGTTTTTTTTGTCCTACAACATCATAAAGCACCTGATGATCTAAAAAATTCTAAGGCAAGGTTTGTAAAGCTAAAATCCTTGAGATATTTTATTTTTGACAGAAATATGTTTTGGAAGGATACTGGCAGAATTTCGCTGAATTGTTTGTTGGAAGAGGAGGCTGGTAAAGTAATTGAGGAGATCCATAAAGGAGATTGTGGAGGTCACCATTATTGGAAGGCCATAGTGAACAAGATTCTTAGAGTAGGGTATTATTGGCCTACAATGTTTAAGGATGTCTACAAAATGATTGCTACCTGCCATGAATGCCAGATTTTCGAGGGTAAGAAGAAACTTGTACATTTACCTTTAATGCCTATCTATGTGGAAGCACCATTTCGGTAGTGGGGTTTAGATTTTATTGTAGAGATCATCCATCATCATCAAGACAACATCGCTGGATTCTTACAACAACTTATTACTTCACCAAATGTATTGAAGCAATCCCAGCTATGCAAGCAAATGATTCTGTGATTATTTATTTTTTAGAAAATAATATCTTGTCTAGGTTTGGTTTCCCCATGAAGATTATAACTGATAATGCACAGGAATTTAAGTCTAAGATGCTGATCAATTTATGTCATCAATATCATATTAATCTTGGGCATTCTACTACATACTATCCGCAAGGGAATGGTCTTGCTGAATCTTCTAACAAGAGCATTGTGAGGATCATAAAAAAGGTGTTGCAGGAGAATAAGAAGGCTTGGCATTTGAAGCTGAAGTATGCATTATGGGCTGATAGGATATGCACAAAAATGTCAATTGAAACCTCACCATATGAGTTGGTATATGGGGCTGAGGCCATTTTTCCTACATCTTTAGGGGTACCTGTCATGAAGTTGATTCAAGGGTTAGAAGAGGAACCAAATGCAGTTTAGAGGAGAATCAATCAGCTAATAGCTCTGCAGGAGAAGAGGAATGAAGTTTACAACATCAACCAAAAATTTCAAAACAGAATCAAGAGGACATTTGATAAGAAGATCAAGGAAGAAAATTTTCAAATTCAGGATGAAGTGCTGAAATGGGAGGCCAGAATTGAAGAAAAAGGCAAACATGGTAAGTTTGAGAACTTATGGAAAGGTCCTTTCAAGATAGCTGATTTCCATGGAAAAATAGCGATGGATGGAAAATCATATGCTGGAGGACCTGTCAATGGCAGGTTTTTAAAGCATTACTCTTCCTAAAAATCTGATTGATCATTCATGTCATTGTACATATTCCATTTTATGATTTTTTCTGTTAATAATGACAAGCTAAATTAGCAAGCTTGAGCCCGAGGTGAAGGCCGTTAGAGCTTGAAGAGAAAGCTTGGAAATTTCAAAGTTTTTCTATTTTGGTGAAGAAAATGGATAGCAGCACTGGAACTACTAGTTCTTAGTGTACCACAGGGGCACACTATCCCAAGTGGAGCCACTGTTATCACCCAATTTTTTTTCAAAACATCATTGTGTCAAGTTTGTTTTTTGTCATATTTCAAAATTGGGTTTAGAAGTCAAATTAGGATTTGATCAACGATAGGTTATATTTTCACAAGCTCAAAGCCCATACTTAAGTTCAAATAAAGTCTTTGTTAAAGTCAATTCATTATCAAATATCCATAATTTCCATTTGTGGGTCGTTTCCTAAAGTTTCGGGTCAAAACCGTGCAATTAGCCAAGAAACCTCGTTTTTGTAGCACCACTTGTTCAAAAAAGTTGATTTGCACTATGAAAGCGCTAATAGTTTCGTAGCGAAAACAGGGAAAAATACACTGCCGGCACTACGAAAGCACGATTTCTTAACTGTCTTGTCAAATGAGCTAAAATATGTTAGAATCCTTTGGGAAATGATAGGTTAGTGGTATGATGAGTCAGTTAATGATGAGATTCAGTGTACTTACCCATGTTGCAGTCATCATTGTCATGATAGGGTATGAATGAGGCATCATTCAGTTATGAGATGACATTTTAAATTCAAAATCTTGCCAAATTAGTCATTCTCGTTTCCTTTGCCTCCATTCGAGTGTCTGAGCTCTGTAATGTCAAGCCAAGCTTGTGGTTGTTCCATACAAAGGTTTTCTACATCTTAATAAAGAGAGGCTGATATAAAATAATCAAGCGAGGCTGTTCAATTTATCAAGCGAGGCTGACAGGTTTTTTGTGAAGCATGGTAGAGGAAAAGAAAGTCCACAGAGGGGGACACTGCTTGAGACATGAGCCTGAAGATATGAAGGTCATAATTTAAGACCAAGCAGTGATGGAGGCATTCAGAAGAGTTGGTTGTCTTCGGTTTTGTGAAAATTTGCAGGGTTGCCACACACAGGTTTCCAAAGAATTTGCCTTGAACTTCAATGGAACAACTACCAAGGTTGGGATGCTAAGTGTGTCAATTTCACCAGAGATTATTGCTGCCATGACAAAGATACCGAGAGGTCAAGAAACTTGGTTTAAAGGTTTCAAATTTGATATGGAGCCATGCAAAGAATTCATGAAAATTGAGTATGCATATATGGACCTCAATAATGCTATCCCTAGAAGCTGCATCAAAAACACTTATGCAAAGCTTCTGTTCAACATTAAGAGGTATTTTACATGTGAAGGCAGATATCATAAGGTTTACACATATCATTTCAAGCTGCTTCTGCATTTCACTGGTAATATCTCACTTGATTTTCCCTTTTATCTTCATAGGAGTCTTGCAAAAATGGCTGATAAAGTACCTTGAGCCCGAGGTGAAGGCCGTTAGAGCTTGAGGAGAAAGCTTGGCAATTTCAAAGTTTTTCTGTTTTGGTGAAGAAAATGGATAGCAGCACTGGAACTACTGGTTCTTAGTGTACCACAGGGGCACACTATCCCAAGTGGAGCCACTATTATCACCCAATTTTTTTTCAAAACATCATTGTGTCAAGTTTGTTTTTGGTCATGTTTCAAAATTGGGTTTAGAAGTCAAATTAGGATTTGATCAAGGGTAGGTTAGATTTTCACAAGCTCAAAGCCCATACTTAAGTTCAAATAAAGTCTTTGTTAAAGTCAATTCATTGTCAAATATCCATACTTTCCATTTGTGGGTCATTTCCTAAAGTTTCGGGTCAAAACTATGCAATTAGCCAAGAAACCTCGTTTTCATAGCACCACTTGTTCAAAAAGTTTGATTTGCACTATGAAAGCGCTAATAGTTTCGTAGCGAAAACAGGGAAAAATACACTGTCGGCGCTATGAAAGCACAATTTCTTAACTGTCTTGTCAATTGAGCTAAAATATGTTAGAATCCTTTGGTAAACGATAGGTTAGTAGTATGATGAGTCAGTTAACGATGAGATTCAGTATACTTACCCATGTTGCAGTCATCATTGTCATGATAGGTTATGAATGAGGCATCATTCAGCTATGAGATGACATTTTAAATTCAAAATCTTGCCAAATTATTCATTCTCGTTTCCTTTGCCTCCATTCGAGTGTTTGAGCTCTGAAATGTCAAGCCAAGCCTGTGGTTGTTCCATACAAAGGTTTTCTACATCTTAATCAAGTGAGGCTGTTGTTTCACATATTCAAGCGAGGCTGTTCAAATTTATCAAGCGAGGCTGACAGGTTTTTTGTGAAGCATGGAAGAGGAAAAGAAAGTCCACAGAGGGGGAAACTGCTTGAGACATGAGACTGAAGATATGAAGGCCATAATTTAAGACCAAGCAATGATGGAAGCGTTCAGAAGAGTTGGTTGTCTTCGATTTTGTGAAAATTTGCAGGGTTGCCACACATAGGTTTCCAAAGAATTTGCCTTGAACTTCAATGGAACAACTACCAAGGTTGGGATGCTAAGTGTGTCAATTTCACCAGAGATTATTGTTGTTGTGACAAAGATACCAAGAGGTCAAGAAACTTGGTTTAAAGGTTTCAAATTTGATATGGAGCCATGCAAAGAATTCATGAAAACTGAGTATGCATATATGGACCTCAATAATGCTATCCCTATAAGCTGCATCAAAGACACTTATGCAAAGCTGCTGTTCAACATTAAGAGGTATTTTACATGTGAAGGCAGATATCATAAGGTTTACACATATCATTTCAAGCTGCTTCTGCATTTCACTGGTAAGATCTCACTTGATTTGCCATTTTATCTGCATAGGAGTCTTGCAAAAATGACTGATAAAGTACAAGCCAAATTTGAAGGTTGTGAAACATATTTGTTTCATCATGGTTTGATGAAGTTATTGATTTTGAATGAGCTTCAAAATATAGGCAAGGATTGATCATCCTTTTTTTTTATAAATGGTTTTGGGTTGGAAATTGTAACTCCTACTAGAAACCCTAAAACTAAAGGAACTCCATCACCACCAGTAGTAGAGTCTAGTCAACCTGTGGTTGCAAAACCAAAGGAATTTGAAAAACTGAAGCCAAGGGAAGAAGTTGAGAAAGGGATAGAGCAGACACAAGTTCTTGATATTCCAACTCCATCACCTACAAAACAGAGGTCAAATATTTTCAAAGAGGCAAAACAGAAACAAGATGTCAGCAAGCAGGAAATCAAAAGAGTTACAAGAAGCCAAGTAGTGGCATTAAAGGGAAAAGTAGTTGCTACAGATACAACAGCCCAGTAGTGAAGGGGAATTTAGATGATATCCTTCATGCAATTGACATAGAGGAGACACCCATTGTTCAAGCTGAGTTCATTGGAGAATATGAGCATAAACAGAAAAAGGCTAAGTCTGCAAAAAAGCTTGAGTTTGAAGGGGAGGATGCAACTTTCATCTTTCAAGCAAGGAAGCCTATAACTAGTCATGCTAAGAAAATCAAGGAGGGCAAAAAGGAAGTTCAAGAACCTATTGAGATAGCTAAAGCCCCTGAAGAAGTTGTTGATTTATCAACACCTGCAATGAAGCATACAACCAACGTAGCAAAGAAAGGAAAGGAAGAAATAACAGAGTTTCAACATCTTGAGGAGAAATTGAGGTTGGAAATCTAGGAAATTGCTGTGATGAGAAATAGGGCTAGAAAGCATGGTATTGAGAAAGAAGAGTTAAAAATAATGAAGGCACTGTGGGAAGGTAAAATTGGTTCTATTTCTGAAACTCCCGCAGTGCAGAGCAGTTTTTCACATGCACAGTCCCAACAATAAAGGAAGCCAAATTTGTTAGAGTAATAAATACTCACTTGAGAGAAAATAACAGGAGATTTAAAGATCAAGTGGAGGACTTGGAGCAGTAGCTGAAATTGACTCAAGATGAGTTAAATAACAAAGGTATTAAAATGACAATCATTAAAGAGTCAAAAGCTAAATTAAGTGAAAATGAAGAAATGACCTCATGAAGGTTGAAATGACCTCATGAAGGTTGAAATGATTGTGTTTCAGTTGATATGGATTTTTGATATGATGGAATCATTTTATTTTTAGTTTTGATACATTTGCAATGTTCATTTTGGAAAATTTTGAACAAAACTGCTCACTCAGCAGTTTCGTAGCGCAAACAGTGTAAAAAGGGAGAAAAGCGCTACGAAACTACTATAGCAGCTTTTCTTGCCCTTTTTCATCAGATTTTGAGGGGAAAAAACATGAATTAAGAACTGGAAATGTTGAGGAGGATGTATTTAAAGATAATTAAGTTAGTTTTGGAGGAAAGAGGTCAAGATTTTGAAGAAAAAAGGGGAAATGAGCAACGCTACGGAAGGCGCTACGAAACTGTGTTGTTTTCGTAGCGCAATCTATTATAGCCCATTTGAACAGTTTGGAGATGGTTTTGGACAGCTGGAGCTTAAGGAGGAGGTTTGTCATGTGTTAATTCAATTTCTAACAGCTAAGGAGCTCGAAATAATGAAGTTCATGGTGATCATAATGTTTCAAGAGTACAAAGGACCCTATGCCTAGAAAACAGGGGAATGTTTCCTACTTTCATGGAGGTCAGCATTATGGTCATAAATATTTTAAGCCTATCATCCAGATTTGACCATGTGTGGATACACTTGGAAAATGACGTAATTTAGTTAGATAAGGTTGTTATGGATAGAGATAAGGAGTTTGAATCCTATTTGTAATAGGATTGTTTAGTAGATTAGTTGTCTTTTTGTAATAAATATCCTGTCATACGGTTATGCAAGGTGTCAAGAGTCAAGAATTCGATGTATCTAGCACAAGATAAGATTATCTCATGTTGTAAATGGTCTATAAAGGACCAAGAAGTCTAATGTACCAGGGTTGGAAATTTTTAGCAAAATATTGTGCTTATTGTAATTGACTGGTTTTCAACTAATACAGAGATTTCTACTTAGCCAACTTGAGATTCAGAAGGAGTTCTAGTGTATTCTTGTTCTAATTGCATCTTTTATTATCCTATTGCAGTTGTGTTTTTCTATGTTACTCAGGATTCATCTTTGATGCTCTAACTTCCTATATAGATAAACTGACTGTGTTTTTAACAATTTCACATGTGTATCTCTTGACTAGAACTCTGATATGCCTCAACTTCCATGTTAAGTAGATTTATTGGTTTACTAAAACTATTTTGACTCCATAAGCCCAATGTGTACTTGATGATGTGATTTTCAACCTACATTTATCATCTATCTGATTATTACCACACATAGAGTTAGCCATCTATATTTTTATCAAACATCATAAACCCTTTGAGAGAGCCATCTCAGGTTGAGGAGGCTAAACCTCAATCAAAAAATTGGTTTGAAATAGTTACATGAGATTAATTTGATTAGCAGCCTATTAGGTCCAATTTTGTGATAACACGACCATCCCATGAATTCCACAAGTCTGGAATTCTTGATGAAACACTTTCTTCTTATCTATATCGATGAACCTTCCGATGAAAATTCCATCAACGAAACTTGAGTATCCCCATTCAACATATGTTTCCTTTTGACTGATGTATGATGAGACTTGTGCTGGATGACATTTTACTTTTCATAAGTTCCACTTATGTTTCCAATGAGGTTTCCAAGAGATATATCCTTCATAGTTGACTGCCATAGATTTAAATTTCAACCATCTTTCATGCTTCTCTATGATGATGTCCCGATCTCTTGCTTTTAATGCTTCTATGATGCCATGATGAATCCCATCGTATTTCTTAGTGAGTCATGATAACCATATCTTACTACAAAAGACTTAGGAACTTGAAAATAAATTAGGTGAGGAAGACTATTTCAGTAATAGTAGACATATCTTACTTCCTCTTTCTTAAACTTCTTCTTTTCAGCTTCCTCTACTTCTTCACTAATATGGGCTTCTTCTCTTCCTCTTTTTATATTGTCGTTCTTGAGCTTCATAAAATATCTTCTATTATGCCCATATTATTGAGACCCATAACATTGAATCTTAGCCATGTCATTCTTCTTTTTTTGAGGACCAAACTTTCCAAATTTTCCTTTCCTTTTTGTCATTGCAGCATATGTGTGATTTTTCTCACCTGATCCCACATCATATTTTTCCTTTAGCCTTGATTCTTCAATATTGCATAGTGACCATAGTTCATGGAATGGGGTAGCTTATTTCTTCCCATAAATTCTTGAATTAATTTTACCCCACTCCTCCGATAGTGCATTTATTACTACTGCAGTCATTTCCCTATCAGACATTACTTCTCACAGATCTTGAAGTTGATCCCCGATTTTAGATATCCTCATAAAATATGAGTGTTAATCTAGGTTTTCATTGATGTAAATATGGAAATAGGATGCTAGATGATGATAAAGAAGTGTCAGTCATGTACCTTGATGAATAATGATGAATGCCTATACTTGTTGAAGGACTAGATGATGTCCTTTGGTGATTTGGATGATGGAAGACTACATGATGACATGATGCTTCATATGATTAATGAAATATCACTATGGCATGGTGAATTGATGAAAATCACAATGAAATTATAAATTTATGATGAATAAGGAAAACAATGAAGAATTCAAACCATAAAGAAGCCCAACACTCGAAGGCATTCCACCCTACCTCCATTTCTGCACCAATAAATGACTAGTCACATTAAAAAATAGTTTTCACTATCTTAGATGCAGAATTTATCTATGAGAAGTTCACCATCCTCTAGAGAATATATTTATCTTTCAAATTAGCCTTCACTTTCCTCCTAACTCCAAATAGTTTAAGAGAACTCTAATTTTTAAGATAATATATCATATCTGCTACCCAAGCCGACCTATGCCCAATTATGATAGTTGAAATCACTTCCAAAAGATGTGATTTTAATTTGTATGAAAAACTCGTATAAAATGGAGTTTCAGACTTCTAGTTTGAACAGAAAAATTCGGTGAAGATTAAGGAGAATACAATATAGTTCATATCTCATGAACACAAGAATTGAAGGCTAAAAGGAAAAGGATTTAGTGTAACTCGATGCCCTCTATTCACAAAAATTCCAGTGCCTCTATTTCATATTTTAGACCGTGTTTCTGGGCCATTTTGAGACTGTATTTTAGGGCCATTTTTCAGACTACATTTAGGGCCATTTTTATACTACATTTTAGGGCCATTTTTGGATTGTATTTAGGACTATTTTCGAAATGTATTTTAGGGCCATTTTCAGACTGTATTTAGGGACATTTTTAGCCTATATTTTAGGGCCATTTTTGGACTGTATTTGAGGACCATTTTCAGACTGTGCAAATCTATGACTAGGGCTCATTTGAAGTTTTTGGACCTGTAATATTATCTCAGTGCTGTTGTAGTCAAAGGAGATTTAGACTGTGGATAATTTTTGGACCCGTGGCAGCATACTTTAGACCCGTGGCTACATATATTCACTTTGGACCTGTGGAGGGATAAAGCTATTGTGTCTATCCTTGATTTGGTACTATAGCCTTTGTAAATAATATATCTTATCTCGTACTTGTGGCATCATATCTGTGAATTGGTGTAGCTATAGCTTGTGATGCAGTAGTATTGGAACAGTCTGGTGTTGAAATATTAGTGTAGTGAAGAAATCTTGGTACAATACTTTGGTGTAGAATTGAAAAATAAGTTGACACAAAATAACTGGTGTAGTATGGTGCAAATTGGTGCAATGGAGCATCTTTAAATCAATCATCCAATAAAGAAGCGGAGAAATGATTGGTGTCCTTGGAGTAGGAGCTCCTAAACACAAGGTTGGTTCCTTGGAGAAGATATGGTCAAAGCACTAGAGGTCAGAGCCTCATTAAGTCCGAGTTGGTGCTTGGAAATCATTGTACTCATTCATTTGTAAAAGGATAATTATCCTTCTCTCTATAATAAAATGATCATTTCTCTGATATTTGTGTATAATCTAACTGGTTATAATAACAATTGAAAATAAATAATGTTTCACCCCCCTCTCAATATTTCCAACATTGAGGCTATTCCATATACCCTTAAAATATTTAGCTTGTATAGTTCTTGCTTTAATGATATGACTTCTCTACCAGTTCTTATGGAATAAAACTCTACTATTTTGTCATAGATTTATTTTTAAGTTTCATGTTTAGATGTTTATGTGAAGAGGGGATCCTTGATGGATTCTATGGAATTATTTGAGCCTTAACTTCCCCTTTCATATAATTCACAAGATATTGAGAATATTCCTTTCCTGGTTTAGTGATATATCCTTTGACATGTTCCATAACCTCATATCTGTACTTTTCTTCCATGCAAGATAGTTTGAAGCCCCAACCAATTTGTTTCTTTCCTTGCAAAAAGACATTTTGATAGATTTAGATGTGGACATAAATATACTTACTTGATAGGATGATCCTTATTCTTGCTGCTTCCTTGATGTCAATGATGATATAGAGAATATAAAAGTTACCCTTGATGAAGATAGTTTTCTTCAATAATGATCCTTGATACCATAGAGGGGGAGATCCTTTTGGATCCTTTGATGGTGGATTATTTGTTAATGAATATTAATGACGTATTAAATGGTATGGATATTTCTTCAAAGAGAGAGAGAGATCTCCTTAGAATATTTATGACAACATTCGTGATCTTTCTTTCTTCATATTCAAGATACCTCAACTCCTTCAGTGATGATTGAGTGCAGATCCCAAAAATGTTCTTAGGGTTTTGAATTTTTCTAAGATGATTATGTTGATACTTGAAGTGATTCTCTTAGATGTATAGACTTAAATCTACCTTGAATTATAGATCTCTTTAACTTAATGAGGATCTTTTTGGTATTTTGATGATGACTAGAGGATCCCAAGACTTTTGCTGGTGTAGAATTCTTCTTCGATCTAGTGTTTGGATGTATATCTTGAATTTACTTTGATATCCCTCAATTTTATTTGATGTATTTTTTTTTATATTTTATCCTTGAGTGTACATTGATAAGATGCCCTTCCTTGACTTTGTCACCCTAGCTCTGATACCATGTTGAGAAATATAGGGCATCAAGAATTAGGTGATTTATCTTCTTATGATAACTGCTTGTGAATGATTTTTACTTTATTAGATTAGGGTATTATATTTATTATATTATTAGTGTTATTATTCATAAAAAAATTACCAATGCATAAACCATAAAGAGACAAGAGACATAGAATGCAGGTGATCAGCCAGGGCCAAAACCTCTCCCACATGAGATGAAAACCCAAACAATTTATTCTTCATATAGAGACTTCAATTGAAGAATACCAAGACTAGTATTGTTGGACTAATTTCCACTCCAAGAACAAGACACAATCTCCCTTGATGAGATCCTTAGTCAATGACAGTCAATTTTCTGTTCCTTTTCGGCTCCTCTTGAACTTCAACTTCTTTTTGCTTCAGAATTTTGGCCTCCTTGAACTAGGTCTGCAATATTAATTCAAAAACCCTAATAATATGCATAATACATTCTCTTGATTTGAAATTCTTATGGACATGCAATACTTCAACCTCTTTTGCAACAAAAAAAATCCCTTTTCTTTTCACGTGTGAGTGATGGATAACCCTAAAACAAACCCAAACAATCCTTGCTCTTCCCTCTTTCCTTTCTATAGCTATACGAATTCCTTCAAGTGATTCTTGCACTTCTTACTGTAGTCCTACACTTGTATGAAAGTCTATGTTCTGAACTGAGGTCAAGCTACCTATTTATAGTGGTTTCCCCCTCAAATTAGCTGACTTGATGGAGGATGAGCCGACGTGTCAGTTGGAGGAAATAATTTGTTTTGTTTTGAATATAACTTGCTAGGATATACTTGTTCTTGTTTTAGATTGTATTTTTACTCTTTAAATGACTTATACAAATGTGTAACATGCCCAAGAAGGGTCCTTCATACATGACATAGACTCAAATTTACATTTATGACTAGATGAAAAATCCTAAAGGCTCACAATGGCCAGATCCATCACTCAAAATAAAATTCCTTGCTTAGGAAACCCATGAGACAAGCATTACAACAATAATTTATCTTCTTTACATCAATTACTCAAAATCAAAATTACACATGTCATTATGAGGACCAAAAATAGTTACACTTTTCAACAGGATACCAACTGGGGTATAGTTTTTCAAAGAGACAATAAGAAATATGGAATAACCACAAGGGTAAGGATACACACCCTATCCTATAGTCTAGAGGTATTTCAACCCTAGGATCCCTTACTTGTCCATTCCTCACCCTAGGAGCTCATCAGGGAGGAAGAACATGGTCAATTTTCTCGATCAGTCGAGACCATTACCTAGGAGGGTCACATCCATAAGTCCAAGCTACTCTCTAAATACCAAGAAATACCCTTTCGAAAAAGCCTTGGTGAGTATATACACTATCTTCTCATTAGTCGAAATGTGATGGAGTCTAACTGCTCCTCTCTACACCATATCACGAATTTAGTGATACCTGATCTCGATATTCTTGGGATTTTCATGAAATATGGGATTCTTTTCCAATCTGATCCCATTATTTTTGTTGTAATATATCACGACAATATCCAAGACCTACTCAAATAGCTCTCTAGAGAGATTTATCAAATAAACTACCTCATAGCTAGCCATGCTAGAAACAATGTACTCTGACTCATCTGTGCTTAAAGCTACAGAATTTTGTTTCCTGCTCATCCAAAATATTATGGCAGAACCCAAAATAAAGAAACACACTGATGTTCTTTTCTTGTCAATAATTTTTCTTGCCCAATTAACTTTAATGTACCCATGAAGTTGTATATCACCTTAAGTGTATCTCAGACCAAGGTTAATCATCCCATGCAAATATCTGAGAACATGTTTGGAAACAACCGGTGTGCATGAAGGGGCTTAGTCATAAATTGACTCAAAGTGTTTACTGCAAATCATATATCCAGATCAACTAATAAAATATTGGTACTTAGAAGGATTCACCAAATTAGGTCCAACAACATCTTTGCATAACTTGTTGAATTTCATCTCCATCAGTGTGGCTAAGTACTTGCATTTATTCATTCCAAATATTTCAAATAGCTTCACAACATATTTTCCTTGAGAAATGAAAATCTCTCTGGGTCTCTGCCACACTTCTAGTCCCAGAAATCAACTCCTTCTTACACTTGACCATTAGGGGCTCACTACCTACCAAGAATAACTCCTCAACAAATAAAACAAAAATCAAAGGCATACCTTGGACCAATTTTACATAGAGGTTAGGGTAAAGATTGATTCTTGTGAATCCAAGCTTCACCAGGTAATTGTCAATGTGGGCATACCAAGCTCTAGGGGCTTGCTTCAAACCATATAATTCTTCTTCAAACTGAAAACATGAGTCTTCCTATCCTTCACTTCGAAACCCTAAGGTTGCTCAACATATACTTCTTCCTGTAGTATTCCATGAAAAAATTCCATATTTACGCCCATTTGGTGAAGATTCCATCCTCGACTAGGAGTAAGGGAAATAATCAATCTAATAGTAGTGTAGCGAGTAATGGGAGAAAATATATCATCATAGTCTTCTCCCTCTTTATGGGAGAAAACTTGGGCCACAAACCTTGCTTTGTACTTCTCAATGCTTCCATTATATCCATGCTTGATTTCGCATAGCCATTTTGAAGTTACGACAAAATTTCCCTTAGGTCTGAGCACAACATACCATACATCATTCTTCATGATTGATTCATATTCTTTGGCCATTGAATCCTTCCAAACCTTATCTTTCATCACTTCTTCAAAATTAGAATGTTCAACCTATATGATGGAGCTCATTGCTACAATGTATCCTTGGTATCAACATGAATTCTTGCTTTCTCTAAAGGACCTTTTGGTATAAATACGTCTCTCAACATCTTGTAATGTATCACAAAGACATAATGGTATTTTCCTAGCAAGGGGATCACTTGGAGGAGGGTCCAAGGGGTCCATAGGCTCAATGGGATCATCATCAACCTCTTTCTTTGGATTGGGCATAGAGAACCTTCTAGTAGGACCATATCATCATCTTTATTCTCAATAGGAAGAGGAAAAGGAAGGTCCCTTTCTTTTCCAAGGGAAACATCTTCATCAAACATTGCATCCCTAATAAAATCAGTCTTCCATTGGCCATATATATATATTCTAAATTCTTTAGAGGTTTCAAAATATCCAACAAATGTACCTTTTGTTCCTCTTGTCCTTCGACACATGGAAATATATAGGGAAACCAAATATCTTGAGATGTCGAATGTCAGGCTTCACACATGTGAATACTTCTTCGGGAGTCTTTTTATCCAAATATTAATGAGGAACCCTGTTTTGCACATAGACCAATGTATTTGTAGCTTCTCCCCAGAGGAACTTTGGTAACTTTTTATCATGTATCATAGCTCAAGTATCTTCCACTATGGACATGTTATTTCTTTCATCCACTCCATTCTGCTTGGGATTATAAGGTACAACAATATCCTTCTTGATTCTAGTTTTTCTGCAAAATTCAACAAATTCATTTGACATACATTATCCACCATTGTTTGAATATTATGTAGTAGAAATTTCCACCAATAGAGTGCACATGCATGGGTCCACATAGGTTAGAGTGAATATGTTGAATAATATCATCAATCTTGTTCATGCTAGAGGGTAATGGTCCCCTTGTCTTCTTTCCACTGGCACATCCCAAAAATACTCCATTGTGTCTGGCTTCGACATCAGGAAACCCTGTAACCAAATTTACAACTTTAGGAAGGGAATCATAATGTATATGTGCCAAACTTAGGTGCCATAAATCACTTTTAAAATTGGTGTTGTGGACCATTGCTAGCAGAGGTCTTCCATTAAATTTATAAAGTCCTTCAATTCTACCCAAAGTAAAAGCATCTCTCGTGTGAGATTCCATAAGCCAAGTGAGGAATTTTAATCTTATGAAAGATACTCTCATACCCTTTCCTTCCAAGACATATATGGATACCAATTTCTTATTTAATTCCAGAACACACATCACATCATGAAGAAGAATAGATTCACCAGAGTCTAAATGAAATTTGACAGAACCAAAACCCTGCACAGGATGAGTCACTGTTGTCCACAAGAAATATCTTTAGAATTTTCTCCCTCTCAACCAGATTTGAGAGGACTTGCTTATACTGAGAGAAGTGTATAGAAGTATCACTATATACTAACCAACTATAATATGAATCTTGGGGAGAATTTAATGTTCCTTTTTTGGGAATTCCTGCAAAATGGTCCTCTAGGACGCTGTATAAGGAAGGAAGTGTAAAAATAAGCTAATCCAGGACTTGGATCCCTTTTTTAACTCATAAAAAATTTCTCTTCCAGAATTTGAGCCCAAAGAAATGTCTCTAGCTGGGTTATTCAGATCTCCCCAAACTAGATCCCTTAAAGAATGCTCAAAGAGAGAGCTTACAGCAATATATGAACATAACCATTAAACTCTGCAAATATGGATGCAACATAAGATGAGATAGAATAAAACCATCATTTTAATTAAAATATCAGCAAAAATGTACATAAATATCACGAGGAATAAACCTCTCATGCAATGGGAATCAATCTCCAAATATTAACACATGAAATACAAGAGATGCAACAACTGCACAAAATGCCGGGAAGCAGTGACTGAGCTGTATCTAGGAGAGTAGCTGATACTGTAGATGTCAATACATGAAATATGGCTGATACATATAAAGAAATTCCCAAGAATAGAAGAATGGGCTCCAATACAAGATTTCTAGCCAACCTAGGAGAGATTGCTAGAAATGCTGGAAAATGTACAGTGTGAAAAATGACTTGTCATTGCAACTAAACCAAAATAAGAATGATGCTATGGCAGATCTGAAATACTCATGCCCTCCTCTGAAAATTTTCTCAAGCAAAGGGCTGATCCCTTTCACTCAAAAACACTCCTCTTGACAAGCTCCAATGGCTCTCCCAGCAACTGCCTATATAAATAACGCAGTTTCTGCTCTAGACTGCGCTGTGAGAGATGGTGAATGACTGTCCTAGTGCCAAATATCTGAAATAATCTTAGGAGTCTCCTCTGCTTCTCCTCCAAAGAATATGCAAGAATTCCATCAAAGAACAAGCCAAGAATGACTCAGAGAGTTCCTCTGTTGCTGCTCCCAGCAACACAATGTTTTCTGCCCAACAAAATAATTATGTAGTTGAAGGGATAAGCTTGGAAAAATGCTGGAGTGAGGAAATGAAGCTCAAAACCTATCCTTCCTTGAGGATGAGGTAGGGATTCTCGACCGCGAACACCCTTGGGTTCGAGAACACTACAACCCCGCTAAACAACCCGTGGATGCAAGTCTTTGCAGACCCTACGAAAATAATAATCCAATGCATAATGAAAATGGGCTTCCATCTCCTCTTTATAAAGAAAATGAACTCCTCTCACCATGGGTCCCATTCACACTTTCCACCTAGCTCAAGCAAGTGGAGCCTCCACTAAAACTGCGTTGTCCAATGAGGTTCAATGTATCTAGACAATTTTAGTTGACTTGGTCACAGTGACTAGATCAAGCATGATCCAATCCTATTCACACCATGTGGTGCTCAAATCAACTGCTTTATTATTCCTCCTTTCACACAAGGATTTGTATTTCTCCAGTAAAAGGGGTTAAGGGGTATCCTTACCCATTTTATTCAACAAAATAAAAATATGCTAACTATAATGTTCCTTTTAGCTTGAGGCTAAAAATTTGGAACATTACAGTCCTCCCCTCCCACATGTTGCTTGTCCTCAAGAAACTGCATAGAGAGAACAAAATTTCTCCCCCTTATCTCTTCTGGCCTCCTCAACAACAATCTCCACCACTGCTCAAGATATCCTGCAACAAATCTGTCCTCCAATGCTTCCCCCCAAGTATGCAAACCAGAATGGTGCTCATCATGGAAAGATAGAAGGTGTAGGTGGAAACCTTCTTGCTGTGCTATGGCCTCCTTAAGGTAGGAGTGATGACATGCATGAGAAAAAATTTTCCCCAATGATGATCCTCTCATCCACACTATCATCCAAATAAAAAGCTCAACCCCAGTTTTATGCAATGTGTTGGGGCTGAATGGAGAGTTGGGATTTTGATTCCCAAGATGTTTCTCTCTCCATTTTTGGTACACATGGGGCTGCCTTTGTCCTTGGGCTGAAATGGTATGGCCTCCAAGAATGGCCCAAGCTTCCCCATCAAGAAAATCAGCCATGAAGTGCCCCATCAAGTTCTCCAAGTGGTTTTTCCCATAAGAAGAGAAAAGTAGCAATGTGGCAATCATGGTTTGCCCATGGTGTCTCCTGCAATATAAAGCATGTAAAATGGGGAGAATCATGCTCCCAATGGGCTATCCAAAAATATAAAAAAGTCTCACAATAGTGCTCCTTATGAATGTATATACATCAGCAATACAAGGAGGAAACATGCAATAGAAACAAGTTGTCATAAGACAACTAGAGATTGGGTCACTGCTCCACTCATGGGACCAACGCAGTGCACCTCTTACATGCATCAAAACTAAAAACAACAAGTGATTTTCCAGCCACTTTTTTTCTGCCACAAACATCTCATAATGTGAAAACATGAAAGTACAAATTGGTGCCCATGATGCACACCAAGAAATATGTGACTTCCCCCACAAACCATCACGAAAATAACCACTCCCATTGCTGCAATGGGCCACAAGTACATCATAATAAGGAGCATAAGGAGATGTGATCATCCTTAGCTCATCAAGCTGCTCATATAAAGTAAATAAAGGTAAATCAAAATGAGAGCATATACCTTCTTTACCATGTACTCCGGTCCTTGAGCTGAAATGGCTCATCTGAATGCTCTCCCTCACCTCCAATGAGTAGGGAAATGGTTGTGCCAACCTCTCTAGAATCATCCGGGCTATGCATCTATCCATATGATGATATAGATCATGTTGAATGCCCTTCCAAGTGAAATCTTCTAGCAAATAAAAATATGCATCAAAGTGCATAGCTAGAAAGTCCTCATGTGCTGCATGCAATAGTTTCTCCTTGAGATTAGGAGCACTAGTCAAGAAGATCCTGTCATCGGTATAGGTGACCATCTCATCAATCATGTACCCATCATATCTATCTGGTTCATCAATATTCATGCATGCATCTAGATCCTGGGAGTACTCTACCAAGAGTTGAGACCTCCAATCTGGATCCATCCACCTCAGAGACAACGCTGGTAATTTGCAATGTGATGCTCCCCTCATGCTGCTGCCTAATACTTTGACATACCCCATGCCAAAGTCATTCTCAAAAATGTTGCCATGCCCATCATGCAGCTTCTCATGCTTAAATAGTGATGGTGTCCTTTGGAAGTTGGCCTCCCATGAGAAGCTCTCATCCATAAGGAATCTCTCAAGCTGGGTCAAAGTAAGCATGAGTGGCCTCCATCCATTCCCATGTGTGAAAGAGTCCTCCCTCAAAGGAAGCACCCTCATCCCCATCAAATCTGTGGAGCAGTCATCCTGCATCATGAAGATTCCATCCTCCATCCCTGCAGCAAATTCTGTCAGCATAGTATAACTGATGAGAGTGGGTAATACTGAAAATGAGAGAGTGTCTCCCTCCTCCTTGGGTTTACCCCAAACTCTCTGCATTGTATTGGACTCCTCCAATGTATTCACCTCTCTAGAATCCAAGAGTGGTGAACCAAATGACAAGATGCCCCTCATCATCTCTATATCAGGTGGCCTCCCAGGTGGAATGCCTCCATATAGTGAGACATCAAGTTCAGAAGTGGACTGTATGTATGAGTGGACTGATTGGTCCCTTTCTTCACTGCACTGTACATCCTCCTTCTCTTGCGCAAAAAATTTCTGAGATAGATAAGGGTGTATCATCCCTTGATGTTGATCCTTCTCTTCTTCCTCCATCCCACAATCCCCAAATAATACTGCATATGGCTTCGAGATTGTGCCTTGGTCCCCACATGTGAAATCATTTGGAACTCCTTGTAAAGACATAAGGGCTCCTCTAATGGAAGAAAAGGCTCCCTTTTCACCTCCATGTGGTGATGGATCTCCTCCCAGTGTGACATCACTACTGGTTCTCTTGTGCTCATCCCCTTCATAAATCAATGAGAATACCTCGTCATCAAGGAGAGACCCTAGATCTTGGTCATATCTTGAAGGAAGTACCTCCATGTCTTCACAAATGGAAGAGGGCCCTTCATATAATAGGGATCGTGCCCTTGGAAATCCATCATACATGTTTTCATCCCCTTCAGAAGTAAGGAATGGAGTTGGTTTTATGGTTCCACCCAATGCATGCAAAGTGTTTGAAGTTATGATACATGATGATTCACATTGATTTCCATCAAACTTCTTCGCCAAACCCTTAGTGAATTTATCATATACATTTGCATGAAAATATGAAACATAATTTTCAACCCAACAATCATGAGCCATACCTTTGAGTTGCAGCACTGCTGCTCCAATGGCCTCATCTTCTCCCTCCATTCTTCCTGTAGAGCAAGTGGCCAAAGAACTGCGCTGTGGATCTGCATATGTGGATGAATGCTCACACCCATAATAATAATAGCTAGGGCTTGCTTCATCTTCAAACCCTCTCAAAAACTTTCTGCAACTTTCCCTTTCTATCTCCTCAAGATCTTCAATGATACCCTCTAGGGTCTGGAAAAGAAGAAGGGAAACCTCCTCTTCCATCATTCCTCTTTTCTTGTTTTCTTTGTACATATCCTCTTCTAAGTGAGGAGCTTCTCCTTCTAATGGCATATTATCTTGGGCTGCACAGGCTGAGCCAAGATTGATGCTCTGATACCACTGTAATGTTCCTTTTTTGGGAATTCCTGCAAAATGGTCCTCTAGGACGCTGTATAAGGAAGGTAGTGTAAAAATAAGATAATCCTGGACTTGGATCCCCTTGTTAAATCATAAAAAACTTCTCTTCCAGAAGTTGAGCCCAAAAAAATGTCTCTAGCTAGGTTATTCAGATCTCCCCACACTAGATCCCTTAAAAAATGCTCAAAGAGAGAGATTACAACGATATATGAACATAACCATTAAAATATGAAAATATGAATGCAAAATAAGATGAGATAGAATACAGCCATCATTTTCATTAAAATATCAGCAACAATTTATAGAAATATCATGAGGAATAAACCTCTCATGCAATGGGAATCAATCTCCAAAGATTAACACATGAAATGCAAGAGATGCAACAATTGCACAAAATGCCAGGAAGTAGTGGCTGCGCTGTCTTTAGGAGAGTAGCTGCTACTGTAGATGTAAATACATGAAATATGGCTGATACATATAAATAAATTCCCAAGAATAGAAGAATGGGCTCCAATACAATATTTCTAGCCAATCTAGGAGAGATTGCTAGAAATGCCGGAAAATGTACAATGTGACAAATGACTTGTCACTGCAACTGAACCAAAATAAGAATGAGGCTATGGAAGATCTGAAATAATCATTCCCTCCTCTGAAAATGTTCTGAAGCAAAGGGCTGATCCCTTTCACTCAAAAACACTCCTCCTGACAAGCTCCAATGGCTTTCCCAGCAACTGCCTATATAAATAACGCAGTTTCTGCTCTAGACTGCGCTGTGAGAGATGGTGAATGATTGGCCTGGTGCCAAAGATCTGAAATAAGCTCGGGAGTCTCCTCTGCTGCTCCTCCAAATAATATGCAAGAATTCCACCGAAGAACAAGCCAAGAATGACTCAGAGAGTTCATCTGTTGTTGCTCCCAGCAATACAACGTTTTATGCCCAACAAAATAACACTGTAGCTGAAGGGATAAAATTGGCCAAATTCCGGAATGAGGAAATGAAGCTCAAACCCTCTCCTTCCTTGAGGATGAGGTAGGGATTCCTGATCGGGAACACCCTTGGGTTCAAGAACACTACAACGCTGCTAAACAGCTCGGGGATGCAAGTTTCGCACTCCTAATGGAAATAATAATCCAATGCATAATGAAAATGGGCTACCATCTCCTCCTTATAAAGAAAATGAACTCCTCTCACCATGGGTCCCATTCACACTTGCCACCTAGCTCAAGCAAGTGGAGCCTCCACTAAAACTGCGCTGTCCAAGAAGGTTCAATGTATCTAGACAGTTTTAGTTGACTTGGTCACAATGACTAGATCAAGCATGATCCAATCCCGTTCACACCACGTGGTTCTCAAATCAGCTGCTTTATTATTCCTCCTTTCACACAAGGAGTGTTATTTCTCCATCAAAAGGGGTTAAGGGGCATCCTTACCTATTTTATTTAACAAAATAAAAATATGCTAACTATAATGTTCCTTTTATCTTGAGGCTAAAAATTGGGAACATTACAGAGAATAACTAGAAGGAGCATAAATAAGAATATATTTAGATTGAATAGAAACTGCATTATTTTCATACCTGGAGTTCCTTAATCTCTTTTGAGGATGATGGATTTCTTCTTGATCATCTAGAGTATTTATTATTGTATCACCCCTTATTCTGCGATCATATCCTCTTCTTCAATCATCTCCTCTTCTCTAATCATCCCATCCTTGATCATTGAACCTGAGGTTGCTGAAGCCTTGATTGTTGTTATAGTTGGATATTGAATCATTTCTCTTTTCCAAACAATCTTGATCATAGTGACCATGCTTGTGGAAGTTGAAGCATTCAATCCTTATTCTTCTTCTATTTAAGTCCTTTGACTATGGAATAGGCCTTCTCGAACCAGATGGTCTTCCTCTTCTTTGATCATCTGTTCTTTTCTTGAGAAACAAATGTAGGGGTCTCATCTTCTTCATGTTTTTGAATTCTTCCTATGTCAATCATCTTGGTATCACCTTGAGTACATTTACCAACGATCTCATCAAATGTTAGGAATACATTATTGTTGTTTAGATTAGTAATGAAGGTTTCCCAAATAGGAGGAATACCTTGAAGAGTCACCACCACCATCTCTTTGTCGGATATTTTTTCACCAAAAAATTGCAATTGATCCCTTAGGTGAGATACTCTCATGATATAAGATTGTATGGATCCCACCTTGTTCATATTTATTTCTTTGAGTATATTTTTCGAAGAGATGATGTGATTCAAGTTTTTAACCTCATACATCCCGACCATTTCTTCATAAGTATACTAAGACTTCTTCAAGCTACCAACATAAATAGGCAATTGATCTTGCAAGCCATCAATAATAATTTTCTTAGTTTTGAGGCCACCTTTCCTGTACCTGGATTTGATAGCGGCACAAGCATTCACTGGAGGCTCAAGTAACTTTCCTTGTACATATTCCAAAACATTTTTGTCATCTAGTATGACTTCCAACCTGATCTTCCAAGAACCAAATTTAGATGAGTCACCCAATTTCTCATTATCCTTGAAGTAAGAAGTAGACATCTTGACCAATTCAATTAAGTTCCTTTAGCTTCTTTCAAGAATGATTTATCGTGTCTCCTGTCACCTTGGGACTGTCTTCACCTTAGCTCTGATACCATGCTAATTTTCTTCTATTCTATGTTGTTACAATCACTTTAGCTCAATTTTTATATTAAATTAGCATTATTTCAAAAAAAAATCTTCCAACGATTAATAAAAAGTGTATATAGAATAGTAAATGCAATGTAAAATATAAGACAATCAATAGCAATAACAAGAGACACCATGATTGGTCAGAAAAAAATTTCAAATTCTTCTTCTTATTAGATTGTCATAAAATTTTCAGAGAGAGAGAGAGTAAACTGTTCCAAACAATCAAAGAGTCAAATTCAATCCCAACCAAACAATATCCAAGAGATGAGCCTCAAAGTCAAATTTGGTCAAAGATTCAATTTGCAAAAGAAAAGCAACTTCACAAATCGCAAAAAGAAAACTTTCGGTAATTGTAGAATGATGAATTTTGGTAGCTTGCAGATCATGGAAATTTTGTAGTTTTCAGATCACAGAAAGAAAACTTTTAGTAGTTTCAAAATGATGACTTTCAGGAGCTCGTAGATCATAGAGGTTTTGTAGTTTGCAGATCGCAGAAAGGAAACTTTTGGTAGTTGTATAATGATGAGTTTTAGTGGCTTGCAGATCACAGTATTTCTGTAGTTCACATATCACAAAGAGTCAACTTTTGGTAGCTACATAATGACGAATTTTGATTACTTGCATATTTAAAAATTTCTGTAGCTTGACCCTACAATTTCAGAAGTGTACAAACCAATGAAAAAATGAAGCGATGTGTTATGAGATGCCTCTAAATGATGTCAAGTGATCTCTATTTATATGTGGTCAAGGGGGTCGAATTTCCTCTTCCAAGTTGACTTGAAATTTTGTGCACGTGTGGGTTTGACATTAAAAATAATATTTTTCCTTGACCAAATTAGATTCTTCTAAGGGATAGTAGAGGTATTTATTAATGAGGAAGGCTATCCAATGGACAAAATTTTCCCCTGAGCTGCCAAATTAAAATCCACCTACCCCATTTCACCCCTTGAGCACTGCTGGTCCATTATGTAAATGGGCCATCCAATTTATGGATTGTAAAACCAAATCATCCAACAACCACAAGTACATTATTGTAGCTATTGACTAATTCACTACTTGGGACGAGGCCATTCCCACCTTCAATAACACTGCGACAATCATGGCCCACTTCTTCTTTAATGATGTCATTGCTCGATTTTGGGTTCCAAAATAATTGGTCTCTGATAAGGGCCAACACTTTGAAGAAGAATTTTTGTGGGAGATAGATTCACTTTTAGGTTTTTAGCATCAATATTCATCGTCTTATTACCCGTAAGGGAATGGTAAAGTTGAAGTTGTCAAAAAAATACTCAAGACCATGCTTTAGTGGATGATGAATAAGCACAATACCAAATGGAATTTAATTCTCTTCCCTGCATTATGGGCCTATAGAAATTCTATTAATACCACCACCGGTTTCACTCCTTTCCATCCAGTCCATAGAGAGGAGGTAGTATTACCAATCGAGCACCAAATTCCCTCCCTTTACCTCACCGTCAAACTACTCCTAGACAATTCACAATTAGAATATATTATCATTATGCTGACGCATGCTAAAAAACATTTTCAAGTTTCTTTGCAAACCATTGAAGCGTCCAAAAGCACACCAAATCCTAATATGACCACAAGGTCAACCCTCGTGTCTACCATGAAGGTGATATCGTCCTCATTTATGATCAAGTCCATGATATACTTGGACATGGAAAGTTTGAACCCTTATGGAGAAGCCCTTACATTGTCAAGAAGTTTTTAGGTAAGGGGGCATATATCTTTGAGGGTCTTGAAGGAGAGATTCTCCCTAAACCTTGTAATGCACTCTACCTTAAGAAATTATACCCTTAGGAATTTAGTTAAAATGCAAATTTTTGTTTCTTTTCACATCATGTAGGTAGAGTTTCATTCTTCATCATCTCTTTGGTTGTCTTCTTGTGCCTTTCAAATGGATCCATCATCCACACCATATCTCATTTATGCCAAAAGTGTGAGTCATTACTCAAAGAATCTATCCTCGACAACCAGGGCCACATTTATCTCTTTACATTCCATAGTACACTCCAATGGAATTTGCATTAGATATTCCACCAATAATCAGGATGAATATGATATTGTGATAGGTCTATTAGTCGATTCCCTTGATCATTTCATTCTTCAAGTTCATGTTTTCCTTGATTTCCATCTCCTTGTCATGCAATTGAATGATGTTTATCATGTCTAGAATCCTTTTCTATTTAGAAAGTATTGTGAGTTAAAATTTTTACATGATCATTTGAATCATTTTCATTCAATCATGTAGGCTAAAGAAAAAGTAACTATGTATATATTATTTACAATAACATTCTATATTGGAATTATCACATGCATCCATAAAACGATCACTAATACATACCAAATGGAAATGAAGAAAACATGAATAATTATATATCTATCCTAATCATACTATACAAGTGTTTGGATTACACTTCTCTAAATACATCTAGCATTTCCATAACATGCTATAATCATAAGTACAAAACTTGATGGCACATTTCCCCCTATCCCTAATCATTCTCCAATGGAGGGTCTCATGCCAAAGGCACCACATCACTAACACGTAGGTCCCTGATAACTTGACTAGAAATCACTGCTCGCTTCATAATGGATTGCTACTCTGAAGGTAGAATCATATAGAAATTCATGTACTGGTCCTCCAACTTGTGCAACTGGTAATTACTATATCAAACCTCCTTTGCAGATCCTCCAAAAACTCATCAACCCCTCATGTCCCCTTAGATGAAGATGAATCATGATCCTCATCCCCATGTGTCGCTAACCATGCTGCATCTCTTACTGGCCTCATCAATGAAATATATACATATAGCATAGGTTCAAATGTCAGTACCACATACACAATCATCCCAATATATGATAACAAAATAAATTACTTACCATCTAGACCCCATGCTCATTCGGGTGGAAGCAGTAACTCTGGATTTCCTTGAAATTTCATCCTTTAGTAAGGGTAATCCTTTATGTGTAAGGGAATATGGTCCTAACATGCAAAAAAATTAGGATGGAACAATATCCTAACCCCTCCTCCTCATTGTAAAATCCGCTCCCAATATCACATCCTAGGCTCTTGCGAGCCCCCATCATGGATACAAATATGTGGATGTAGTGTAGAAATATTATCAAAGAAGAATGAAAAAAGAACTAGGCATAGTTACCCACTATCACCCTATGATATGAAGTCATTTGGTGCTTAAGAACCATCAACAACATCTGAGCCCACTCATGGTAGGTGCTCGCGAGAACACTCTCTACTAGGATCGTCTTCCCCTCAAATATCTTGTGAAGAGCATGGCTACCTAAAATGTGAATCAATTCCACCACTATATCCCATGTTTCTAGTCTCTCTATGTCAGTTAGCTGGATGGCCAAGTCCCTCATTCAGAAATTAGGTACAAAATGTTTGTTAATAAACTCATCTACTCGCCTACCATGAGGTAATATTGGCTGCACATCTCCCACCACCCCCATGGGTGGTAAACCTATAAAAAGTATATGTCCTAGATGGTAATCATAATATGATAGTACTGAATCACAAATGCCTCTCCAAGCTCGCCAATATTTAGAGCCTCCTCATCCCCTCCAAGCTCTCCATAATCTAATGCACAAATGACTTGGATTTGGAGGGAAAATGCCTGATATACAAAATCCACCATTTTTCACTTGGAAATTATGAGATCATCCTAGCTCTATTTTATGATTTTTTAGCACCATTGGAAAGATATTTTGATCTCTCAAATGGGTATCTATTCATTTTTTCTAATTTGATACTTCATCTGAAAGCCATTTTTCTATGAGGTGTCAAGTCCCCTCCCATTTATATCGAATTTTTTCATACTTGTCACTCGTACTTTGACACCACCTTGTCTTTGAACTTGTTGGATTGTGTGTAATTTCATCATAAGTAACTTCTTTTCACTCATGTTTATAGGGTATCCTTTGGATCCATTACCTATGGAATTTCATATATAATAAACATCACTCTGTTCATTGAATTTTCCTATTATTCAAATGATATCACCTTAAGGAATCCCACACTTGGATAAGTGGATCAACCCATCCAAATTTTACATTTTCCACCTATCAAGTGTTATAAACTTCCTCACATGGGAACTCTAACACAATTACCCTTTTTCATTTTGGTTCCCATTCCATTCAACTCCCTTCAGATTAAGAGTTCAGTTTATCTTCATATTAGATCCAACACCATTTTCATTTATCATTTTCATGATGACAATGTCCCCCTGGACTCGCCCCTCTTATATCTTCTTAGTTTATCCCAAGAGGGCCCTGTACCACTTGTACTTGGTTTAGCCAATGGTAGAATCATTGAGTCACCCTTGTTCAGAGCATCAAATATGAGTCACCATTATGTCCCATGGAGTATGTTTAGAACCTCAGTGATTCCTATTATAGCATGTCATCCCCTTCGTGTGTTATACCTATCTTGTATTGATGTGATTTGACCTCCAAATATCTTGAGTCATATTTGAAAATATTATGTCTAAGTTATTGACCATCACCTGTGGAATTATTTTAGTCGCTTCTAGGTCAACCTTGCATTCTTTGATAAGGGAATTCATAATCCCACCCATCAGTTCATTTATTCTCCCCCACCTTGGTGTCAGTATCTCTCAATCAAATTATATTATGTAACTTTTGCCTTTTTTGAGGACTCATAATTTCCTCAACCTTGGTGGGTCTTCCCCTATTGAATTCATCTCATGTATTCCAGGAGAGTGGCCTAGAGGAGGGTATTGCTTGGATCCATTTTCTTCTTTGAAAGATGCTTTGAATCAAGTAAATGGATACCTTAGTTCCCTTTGAATTGGTTGTTTCTTGCATTCTCAACTCAATATTATTATCACATGATCGAGAATCATACACTTGATGGTCCAAAGCTTTAGGATATTGTACCAAAATTCATCAAGAATGTGTGATAGGTTTCCATACCTCAGGAAGAATTTTCCCTTCAATTAGTCACTACCTTCTTCACCCTCAACATTTATTATCTAGCCTCAGACGTAATTTAGCAGATATTACTATATTGGTTTCCATAATTTGCAGAGCCCACCACATGGGCTCCCCTTTATCCGACTCAATAATATATTCAAATCCCTAACCAGTTCAAAATGGTTTCTTCGGTCGTGATCTATAGGTTTTAACCCCGAACATAAATTATCTACACATGAATCTTCTAATAGAAAATAAACAATAGCGAGAGCATAAAACATAAAACAGATAAACACAGATATTTTCCCCTGGATCCCAAATCGGGACGACCAGCTTGATTTTTCATTATATTCCTTTTAGTGTTACAACACGTATATATACATGCCGAAGCATACATAAACCCCAATCCATTAACCTTGGATTAGAACATAACCGTAGTTCCCTTGACTGGATCTACAAAAAATACCAGGGGCCAAAAACCATCGTACCCCAAAACCATGTGCAAAACCATGGATGCGGAATACCCACCGGAAATCAAGGACCAAAAATTTTCGCCGAGGCGCTGCCCCGAACCCCGACAAGGGGGGCTACCGCCCCCCCTGTGACCCCCCCGTTGCGCCCAGCGCAAAGGGGGGGCTATCGTCCCCCCTCTTACCCCCCTGTGCGTGCTTAGTCATGGAAATAATATAACACATGCCCAACATGATCTCCCCCTCTCCTTAACATGGATTTATTTGATACTAAGTACCTAGCTCCGTAGTAGACATTGTATCAATCATGGCCCTTTTTTTCCAGTCACATGTATATGTGATTATGTATTTCATTGTATAATTTTCTAGCCCATCTATTCCAACGCATTCATGTACTATATACATTTTTTTTCATATACACTTTACTAGGCACATAATTATTCATTGTACTTATTTATCTCCATTGGTATGGGTATGCCTCTAACACCTCATTTAGATCATGTGCACCCACTTGGAGACTCTTGATTGAGGATTCATATCACTGCCTCCTCATATGGTTTGGATCCTTGAAGCAAAAATTCTCTCTCCATGATCATCTCTTGTGTCAAGTGAATGAAAAACTATAATGTATTTCGGTCATATGATGTGATACTAACACTCATACAATGAGGGAAAATTTTTTATCGCATCAAAAGTGATCACCTAACCATAATTAATTAGGTGTATATAAATATTCCATGTAGTATGGATTTTTACACATTAATACCCACTTCACTTAAGGAAATAGCCTAAGGAACCACTTTTCCTAAGTTATTTCAATTAATTAATTTTACCCACATGAGAATAACCCATAAATTCATAATTTTATGTTATTATCATATTTTTACCCATTAAAATGAATACTTCAAAATATTTTCACTCACATTTTCCGTTCCCATAAGAAAAATTTAATAAATAATTTAAATATTCATTATTGATTAATCCTTTAAACATTCTCATATAAATAATTTATTAAATCATTATTTATAAATGATTTCTAGCTTATTTTACCATTTCACCTAGAATTAACTTAATAAACCCATTTTTTTCATATCATTTTACCCATTTTTATTAGGCTCAATAAATCATTATTTTTGACTTAGTTATCTAAATAAATTTATTTACCATTTCTTTGACCTTTTCCTCTCACAAATAATAATAAAATACTAAAATTGGTTAGATCTTGATTTGATTCAATACATATTTTATTATTTGAACTTTTCAAATCTAACCTAGCATTTTATAATAAATAGAGAGGTTTTCTTTTCTCATTTCACATGAACATTTTCATCATCCAACCTGTGATCCTATGAAATTTGAGTGTTCTCCATTAGAACGTCACCTTATTCTTTTCTTATATTTATTTTTTTATGTGGATTGTTGAACCAATTTTTGGAGAGAGGGAATCACCATAACTACATATAAAGGATCTCAAAAGAACCCTTCCAAGGAGGAGCCCCCCTTTAGCCATTCTCACAGGGAGCTTCTTCATAGGTGCTATTATTTCAATAAAATATTTATCTTTGGGAAATGAAGTTTGTTAATTATTATGTGTTGTAGATCTATTTTTTGCTACCTAGTTTCTACTGTTATTATTATTTTATGAATATTTGACAATTTCGCATGAATAGTTATTAATTTTATGGTTTGACCCTCACATTTATTGTTAGGCTACTAGCCAATGTAGGAAAAAAAATTATTTGCTAACCTGTGTGCAGGGAACCATCTGATGCAGGAGCATCAAGGCCATTTTTCACTTGTAAATATGTAATAAAGGGGGGTGTGACATTTTTATTATTTTATTAATTAATTTGTCATTTTTAGAGAAATAGGAGATAAAGTGAGGATTTTCTAAATATTCTTTTATTAATTAAAAGGATATGAGAGAAATAGATTAGGAGCAAAATTAGGGATTAGGAATTCTATGTATGGGACTTTGTTGAGTCCACACCTAAAATATAGATTTAGTTGATAATTAGGTGGAGTGATTTTTGGAGAGAATTAAATTCATTATTATGTATAAATATGAGTGGTTTTTGTGAGGAAAATACACTTGAATAGATTGAGAGTGTGAGTAGTGAGAGGGTTTCTGCTTGGGAGCCTTCGACAGTTTGTAAAGGGCCAATAATTTGGAAATCAGGCCAAGAAGAAGGACTTCCATTTCAGGTTTGCATGATTAATGAAAGAAATTGATTTTGGGTTAATCTCCATTGTATAGCTGTGGGATTGTTGTTTATGAATGCAAAGATAATTGTATGAATCGAATTTGAAATGGACTGACAATTCGATTTGAGTAATCAGTGTTAATAAAACCACAATGCAAACTTATTGAATGTAAAAGGCGTAGAATTGGTGCTGAATTGTTGTGTGAAGGACTGTTCACAAATTACAATTGAATCCATGGGTTTTCATTTTTTATGTCAGTTTGAAATTCAGTGTGAATCCTGAAATGACTGGTTCATTCAAGAAGCAAGGAATAATTGTATTAAATATTGTTTCTGGGCGTTAATCTATTAACTTGCATTCGATAGATTGAAGTGGCATAACAGAAGCAGAGATAAGATCTCTGTGGATCGAAACAAAAGAGGAAATCGTGGAGGAGGATTAGATTGAAAGTCAATTATGTTGAAAATGCAGCAAGATGATGGAGCTTAGTGAAATGAAGTCGGCTTCACTAATTGGGCCCGCAGGCAAATTCTGGCGCAAAATCTATTTTTAGACTATGTCTATTTTTAGACATATGGACCATGGTTCGGGGATTCCAGTTTGAGATTCTTGGAGCATTGGTCATGTTGGCAAAAATAGATGAGACTCTATTTTTTAGGTCAAAGAGGTCGAAGTCTATTTTTAGACTGCCTCTCCTTAAAACAGGGAAGTCAAATATTATTTACCCTTAATAATATTTAGACTATAAACTTCAGTTTACTCTCTTGGAGCACTTCAGTTCGAGCTACAGAAGTGGCTCATGCATCTGACAGAGGAATCACGTGGTTCCCAAGGGTTTGATGGCATCATGCATGGTTGACTTCAATTGGACTTCAGTGGCAGAAGTTTGGTGGAGTTAATGAGACAGATAGTGGAGTTTTGTTCTGTTTATTTTAGTTGAACTGATTGAAATTAGTTTAACTAGCTAATCAATTAGTTATGAGTGGAGTGAATTAAATATTATTTAATTCATTAATTAGTAACTCATTATTCAACTCAAGAACACATCAGTTCACTACAGTGTATGATCAGTTCAGTGGAGACCAGTGAAAGAGGTAGATGAAAGGGTGGAGTTAGCTATCAGTGGCGACATCAGTTGTGCATGAGTTTTGCACCACACTTGGAGGATTTGTCCATGAAAATTGCGCAGTCAAGCCAAGGAGATTCAAACCTTGGATCTCTATATAGACAGGCCTGGATTGCGCAATAGAGGCAAGGCAATTGGCGGTGAGTTTTGAACCAGTAACCTGTTCAAAACTGAGCTAGTTTGTGTGTAACTTCATGAGATAGTACTGAGTACTTGTGAGGAGTATTGTACCGAGTTTGTTACATGATTTCTCCATTATAATATACACAATAGCTGCGAGGTTTTCAGCTATAAGCTTTCCCCATACATACTGTGTTAATGTGTATGATGATTTGATGTGTTATCTCTTGATTTTATTTCCGCATGTTTGATGATCTGAGTGGAAGAGATTATGTGTTGCATATAAATTCGAATTGTATGTGATCAGGATAGTCTCGGTGGATAATTAATCATTATTCAGCAAATTTCTACAAATTAATTGGCGTTGGCACCTCGACTTTGGAGAGTCGACTTCATTAAGGGCGAAATTGCTTAATGGAAATTTGACTGAACTGTTTTGTTTGAAATCGTGTTTGAGTTTTCACAAGTGTTTGGCTTGAATTAAAATTGCAGGTTCAGGATCTTCAAATCTAGACACAGTTCCTGATTGATGAGAACGGAGTTTGGAAAAACGAAAGGATTCCAGTTATATAAATCGAACAGTGGTAGAGGCACCTTATAAAGTTTTAAAGTCGATTATAAGTAATTTAAAATGCCTGCGCTGATACGTGACAACTAGATACACTGAATGGGGAAGACATATATGTAAGCGTTGAAGGGTTTTAATCGAGTGCAGAATGCGGTGATGATTTACAGATGCAAGGAATTGGAGTTTAAATATGCGTTGGGCAATGTATTATTAACGTTGGTGAATTCGATGCAGATGTTGAAAGCGCCAGAGGTGAACAGTAAGTTAAAATGCAGGGTTGTTTGATTAGGTCTTTTTCAAACCAGGTCATGTGGTTAATAACAAAATCAATTTGCAGACTTAACGCAGAGTAGGCACAACATTTAAATGATAATTGCGTTGATGCATTGAAAGAACCTGGAATTGTAGAAGTTTATGTTGATCTGGTGTCAACACCAGGAATCGATGGTGCAGAAAGGAGTGGAGTAAAAACGTTGATCTAGGCAGTGTTTGTTTTAAAACAAATTTGATTATCCAATCAAATGCATTATATAGTTAAAGGAAAAAGGCGCTACTGTGTGATATAAATCAGTGAACACGCTGATAAGTGATGAGAAGTATTAACCGCAGAGGCTAAACGTGTCCATGGATGATGACTGTGAAGTTAACTTATCGGGTGTTCAAGTTAAGACGTGAATGTGTCCAGGTAAGTCGATTTGCATGGGAAAATCATGTGTGGTAAGTTTAATGTGTGAGCAATTTGTTATTGATTTAAAAAACCTGAATGTGTATACAAACTGCCATTTCAAAGAAGCATGCATGAGGTGTTAACCCAGCTTGGTAAGTTGAATGGGAGAGGGCGCATTTATATACATATTTGATATTGGTTCGACTAAAATGAAAGGGTCGAAGATACATAGTCTTGTGCAGGTCAAATGTTACTAAAATAGTGATGTTTGCCGTGTCAGGTTGGGTTAATAACGTCAAATTGAATATTAAAACATGGGCGCACTGTTTTATTGAATTTTGGTTATAGAAAATTCAAGTCATATATGAATGATGTTTATTGGGTTTGATATATATGATCATTCGAATGGTTGAGTCATTTGGTTGGATTGAAAGTTTCAAAAGTTCTGAATTTTCCCTGAAGATGAGTAGATATGAAAATGGTAGTGTGTGAATTTTCCAGGTGTTGAGGTTTTTAATTGGGCTGATGCTGAGATGCATGTTTAAATGCATGGAAGAAAAGATTCTGGGTATGGCAGGGTTGGCCCTGCATCATTTTTGGTATCAGAGCTTGGCTCTGTTGAAATGGAAGATGTTTGTTTTTTCTGAATGAGTGCAGGAAGGTTCTGAAGAGTGTTTTATTTGAATCTGATATGCAAGCTACACAGTTGCAGTGAACAGGATTGCAGAAGTGAATGGAGGACAAGATCATGCAGGATCTTAAAGGTGAGATGATTTTTTTGTTTGAAATATATGATTGAAGTTTATGGTTGCAGAGAAGATGATGGTAGTGAACCTGAAATTCAGCTAAAGGCTGGATAAGGAGGACAATTGCAGTGTCCTGAAGAAGAAAGTGAGTTGAAGAGATAGCCTAGAGAGAGCAGAGGAGAATGCTCAAGAGGTTCCAGAGGCAGTGAACCAGTACTTACCAAAAGACTGAGTGAGGAGAGCTTGGTGAGGTAAGGGGCAGCAGGAGAGATTGTTGTTGCAAAGGCTAGTGCAACTCATGGTGAGTGAGAAAATCATGGAGAAGACGATCATGGAGGATCAGAGAAGAGGTTCAGAGGAATGCCATAGAGGTGAGATGACTGAAGAAGTCAGAGGAAGAGAAATTGCAGTAATGAAGGTACAATTGCAGGTACTAGAAGAATGGCTGCAAGAGCAGGAAAATCAGAGAAGAGGATGGATCTTTCCACTGAAGGGAAAGAGAGTGATTTGGAAACCATTGCAGATAAATTTGAGGCAAAGTGTGATTTCCTTATTGAAGGAGGAACTTAGAGTTCTTGAGCCAGAGATGGAATTTGAAGATTCCACATGCAGATCTGTTCAAAGGAAAGTGTTGGAGGAAGCAGTCAAGACTGAAAAGTCTTGTGGTTTTAAAACTAATAAGTTGTGTATGTTTGCAGGTACAACACAGGGAGGTGAGCAAGCTTTAGAGTTTGTTCAAGAAGAGTTAAATCTGAAGGCTGTTCAGATCGATGTTGAGATAGCAAGATCTCAGGAGGAAATGAAGACGAAGGAGTCTAATCAGAATGTTGGTGCAGAGAGAGAAGGACCAGCTGATGATTGGTTAAGAGCTGGTGAAGGTATGTAAAATTGTGTGAAGTTTCCAAGTTCTACTCCTAATGAAATTGTTGAATTGTATAGGAAACTAGATCTTCAGAGAAGAGAATTGGAGAGACAGAGGACTTATGTACAGGATAATTTGCTGAAGAAGCAAGGCAGGAAAGTTTTCATGAATGAAAGTCATGAAGCAGAGGATGGTAAGAAGGAGAGACTAGCTGACAGTCTCATGGTGAATGCAAATCAGCATACTGATGTGCTGACAAGGGAGTTGGAAGAAAACTCAGAGCAGCATACTGAAGTGTTGCCAGAGGAAGCTGAGGAGAAAGCCAGTGAAGATTTTCTGAGTCCTGAAGAAGACTTGGAGCTGCAGAAAGAAAACTTGGTGACTGAATCAACAAGTGAGACCATTGGGTCTTGTGATTTTGAAGCTGACAATTTGATTATGTTTACAGGTGATGCATAAGACATTCCATCATTTGGAAATGTCTTGGAAGAAGAAGAACTGTTGCAGGTAGAAAATGAGACAATCATGTCTCATATGCAGAGGCTTGTTACCGTGGGTGACAAGAAAGAGTTGGCTTGTCTGTATAGCCAAGAGAAGACTGGTGGAAATTTTTTTGGAACTGCTACAGTAATAGAGAATGAGGCTACAATGTTTGCAAAACTTGATTTGATTGCCAGAATCAATCAAGATGATGATAGACAATTACTGAAGATTGTCGAAGGGGAAGATGAAGGTTATGCTGAAACTAATTTGCAGCATGTTGATGAAATGTTTGAGGAGAAATGGCTGAAATGTTTGCTAGAGACATTTGAACCAGAGAAAGAAGTTGCAGGTGATGAGCAAAAGAATGTTGCAGAGGGACAGGAAGTTTGGGAGGTGGCGAAATTTATGGTGACAACTGAAGCAACGTGTGGAGCGACATCTATGGTGGCAGCTAAGACAACATTAGCGGCAGCAACAGGAAGTGGAAGCAGCAGCAGTAGACAAAGAAATTTCCAGACAGAGGAAAGGCTGGACATAGAGATTGAAACCATCAGAAGACTGATGATGGAGGTGTCTCAGAGGCAGCAGACAACAGCAAGAAAGCAGAAGAATTTAAGCAAGAGAAATACAGTAAAAGATTGCGAGAGCACAGCCAGTGGAGCAATGCAGCATAAAGTGTGGAAACCTGGAGAAGAACAACAGATAGAAGCAGCAACAAGTGGAAAGTTACAGCACAAGATATGGGATCCAGGCATACACAGATCTGAACACATGATCAGGCGATCATGTTTAATTTCAACCTTGGGAGTCTGATGCAGGAGCATCAAGGCCATTTTTCACTTGTAAATATGTAATAAGGGGGGTGTGACATTTTTATTATTTTATTAATTAATTTGTCATTTTTAGAGAAATAGGAGATAAAGTGAGGATTTTGTAAATATTCTTTTATTAAATAAAAGGATATGAGAGAAATAGATTAAGAGAAAAATTAGGGATTAGGAATTCTATGTATGGGACTTTGTTGAGTCCACACCTAAAATATAGATTTAGTTGAGGATTAGGTGGAGTGATTTTTGGAGAGAATTAAATTCATTATTATGTATAAATATGAGTGGTTTTTGTGAGGAAAATACACTTGAATAGATTGAGAGTGTGAGTAGTGAGAGGGTTTCTGCTTGGGAGCCTTCGGAAGTTTGTAAAGGGCCAATAATTGGGAAATCAGGCCAAGAAGAAGGACTTCCATTTTAGGTTTGCATGATTAATGAAAGAAATTGATTTTGAGTTAATCTCCATTGTATAGCTGTGGGATTGTTGTTTATGAATGCAAAGATAATTGTATGAATCGAATTTGAAATGGACTGACAATTCGATTTGAGTAATCGGTGTCAATAAAACCACAATGAAAACTTATTGAATGTAAAAGGCGTAGAATTGGTGCTGAATTGTTGTGTGAAGGATTGTTCACAAATTACAATTGAATCCATGGGTTTTCATTTATTATGTCAGTTTGAAATTCAGTTTGAATCTTGAAATGACTGGTTCATTCAAGAAGCAAGGAATAATTGTATTAAATATTATTTATGGGTGTTAATCTATTAACTTGCATTCGATAGATTGAAGTGGCATAGCAGAAGCAGAGATAAGATCTCTGTGGATCGAAACAAAAGAGGAAATTGTGGAGGAGGATTAGATTGAAAGTCAATTAACTGGCGTTGGCACCTCGACTTTGGAGAGTCGACTTCATTAAGGGCGAAATTTCTTAATGGAAATTTGACTGAATTGTTGTGTTTGAAATCGTGTTTGAGTTTTCACAAGTGTTTGACTTGAATTAAAATTGCAGGTTCAGGATATTCAAATCTAGACACAGTTCCTGATTGATGAGAATGGAGTTTGGAAAAAGAAAAGGATTCCAGTTATATAAATCGAAAAGTGGTAGAGGCACCTTATAAAGTTTTAAAATCGATTGTAAGTAATTTAAAATGCCTGCGCTAATACGTGACAGCTGGATACACTGAATAGGGAAGACATATATGTAAGCGTCGAAGGGTTTTAATCGAGTGCAGAATGCGGTGATGATTTACAGATGCAAGGAATTGGAGTTTAAATATGCGTTGGGCAATGTATTATTAACGTTGGTGAATTCGATGCAGATGTTGAAAGCGCCAGAGGTGAACAGTAAGTTAAAATGCAGGGTTGTTTGATTAGGTCTTTTTCAAACCAGGTCATGTGGTTAATAACAGAATCAATTTGCAGACCTAACGCAGAGTAGGCACAACATTTAAATGATAATTGCGTTGATGCGTTGAAAGAACCTGGAATTGTAGAAGTTTATGTTGATCTTGTTAGACTCAGTCTTGTCAGTCCTCTGTCTGAGTCAAATTCACTAAAGTTCATTTCTCGTCGTTTGCAGTCATTGATGTTACTGTGATCCAAAAAGAGTTATTTTAGTTTCTGAGTCCAGGGTTTTGTCTTCAGAAGTGTGAAATAACATATGCAGGCCATGAGGATGTGGTTCAATAAGTTTTCATTTCAGGATTGTCATCGTCAAAAATGCTCAAAGATATTTCTTCTTCAAAACTCTGTTTTGAAGAAGAGATTTTCCAATTTGTTTTATGTAAATAAGCTGCCATGCTGCCATGTGAGTTCTATGTTCTTCAGCCATAAAATTTCTCCATTTAAGGTTCTAGTCACCTTGCCAAAGATCTGCTGACATTCCTGCAAAAGACAACAAAGAAACTCATTTTTCAGTCCAAGAGTCGAAAGCCATCAAGAATAAAATTCATTGTGAAAATGTCAAAATGACAAAGTTCAGAGTTGTATTAGTTTGTAAAAGATGTCAATGCCAAATTTTATAGAAATGGGTCTTGAATCAAACTCCACGATTTTAGAAAGATCTTTTCATATGTTTTAAATATTCTTGTGCATCCAAAAGTTGAATGATAGGTCGAATTCAAGATCATGGAAGGCGAAATCGTGTTTGGTGAAGAGCTCACTGTGTGTTATCATTGCGCGCGGCGCATACAAAGTGGGCGCGACGCATATAATGCGTGCGGCGCATTGAGCATCAGCTGCCAGTGTATTTTTACACGCGCGCGACACATAGAGAGCGCGCGGCACGTTGAGCCCTCCGGCTCAAACTCATCAACATTTAGCGATTTTTCAAATTCAAATGATCTTCCTGATTTTCCAGGAGGGCCTCAAGTTTTTGAGCTATGTGCCAAATTATGCCATGGAATTGTTGTTACACTCAATGCCTACAATGTTGTTGCAGTTTGTTGTGCTGCAGAATATCTTGGGATGACAGAAGCTATGGAGAAAGGGAATCTAGTCTATAAGATTGAGGTGTTTTTCAGCTTGAGTTTATTTCAAAGCTGGAAAGATTCCATTATTGTATTGCAGGCTACCAAATCATTCTTACCCTGGTCAGAAGACTTCAAGGTTGTAGGAAGATGTATTGACTCAATTTCTTCTAAGACTTCAGTTGATCCTTCAAAGGTTGATTGGTCCTTCACTTACACAAGAGTGAAGTAAGTAAATGGCCAACCATGTGTAGGAAATAGTAATAGTCCTCCATGGAATGGAATACAAAATACTAAACATCGCTATGTTCCAAAGGATTGGTGGGTTGAAGACATTTGTGAACTGGATATTGATTTGTATGAGCGAGTAATAGTTGCTATTAAATTCAAGGGAAGAATGTCACATAAGCTAATAGGTGAGGCCCTGAAGGTTTACACTCTTCGTTGGTCACCTGGAATTTCGAAGGATCATGACCATAGAGGTACTTTAGAAAATGAAAATGGGTCAATTTCAAATGATGTGGAGACAACAACAAAACATAGACATCTTGTGGAAACTATTGTGAGCTTATTACCACCAGAAAAAGGATCAACTTCCTGCGGCTTTTTGCTAAAACTATTGAAGGTTGCTACTGTACTGGGAGTAGAAACTTCATCTGAAATGGAACTTGCAAGGAGGATAGGCATCCAGTTAGAAGAAGCTTCCCTGTATGATGTAGATCTCGTGCAATGCATATTAGAGAATTTTCTGATGCAGGATAAGAGTCCTCGAAAGAGTCCAGTAAATGCACAATTGCCTTACGAGAGGCAGAGAACAAGGTCTGCTGAAACTTTAGAATTTTCTGAAGGTAGAAGGATGACTTCTGCAACCCATACTTCAAAGTTGAGTGTTGCAAAGCTCATTGATGGATATCTTGCAGAAATAGCCCATGACACACATCTACCCCTGTCAAAGTTTATCAATCTTGCTGAATCAATATCCGATATTGAACGACCAGCGCATGATGGTTTGTACAGGGCTATCGACATATATTTTAAGGAGCATCTTGGGCTGACAAAGAGTGAAAGGAAAAAGATATGCAGGTTGATGGATTGTAAGAAGTTATCAATGGATGCCTACATGCATGCTGCACAGAACGAGCGTTTACCTCTGCGTGTAGTTGTGCAGGTTCTCTTCTTTGAGCATGTGAGAACTACCATGTCAGGTGGATTGCTGCTGAATGAGTTGCCTAGTAATGTCAAAGCTCTCTTACCCCAGGAAAATGGATCTCAGGAAAGGGCCATTCATCAAAACGCAGGAAGAATTCAAGCAGTGAAGTAGCAGAAAGCATTCGATCATTTGTTGATTCAATCCTCAAACTTGAGCAGGCAAAGGTGGAGAATATTGTTAGAGTTATAATTCGCTTTGACAGAAAACCAGGTGGCAGTCCGGAATGGTTTGGAAGTGTTACAATTTGCTGTGCTGGTTACAGCCGTGGTTTGTCTTTTGCTTGTCTATTTGTTTCCATATGCACATTCTTCAGAAATTGGTAAACCTGTAAATGGACACGTGTTCCTCCTGAGCTACGTGGTTATTTCCTTATTGGGCACGTACAAGGCTGCTTTTTCACATCGATACTTTGCTTCCATCTCGATGAACCTGGCATCGACCCAAAAATGCGCTATGAATAACTCTCTATGGGATCAGTTTTTTATTTCATATGTATGTTGAGAATGTTTAAAGGGAGAAAACGCACCTGGAAATTGCGTAACTTGGTCAAAAGGCAAAATTCATTTAAAATTAGTTTTTATTCGAATGGTGAAAGTCAAAGCTAAATTTAGAGAGAAGATATCCAGAATAGCAGAGCGGTAAGATTGGGGGCCTATTTTTGTTTTCAGTTGTGATTTGGAAGGGTCTTCAACTACAGTTTCCTCCCTTTCAATTTTCATCAACAGATTCGAGTAGAAAATGGAGTGCTATTCTATCTTCAGAAAATATGATTGGATTTTTAGTTTTATTTTGTTTAATGATGATAAAACAGATCCCTTATTTTGGTCGATTTGTTTTCTCATAGAGGAGTCTATTTATTGTGTTGAAAAACCACTTGTAAGAGGAGAGTTTTGGAAAACATGTAGAGGGGAGATAACAGAGAGCTTCATTGTACAGCTTTGATAGAGGAATAATGGAAGGATGCAGCTCTGATTCATAAGATCCCTGTGGTGTGAGTTTAGCGAATGTTTTTTTTCTTTTTGTCTCATATGTATCTTGTTATGTTTTTCATTTCATTCATAATCGTTTCAAGCTGAAATATTTTGCAGTAAGAGAGGTAGAATCCAATTTGTTGCTCTGCCTTGGGAAGCGTTCATAATTTGTGTATTTTCTTCTGTTGGAAAGGATTCATTGTTTAATGCCCTTTTCAACTTTCTTCAACAGTCTTTACATTCCACATTATTTCAAGTTTAATTGTTAAACTTCACTCCTATCTTGCCTTATGGAATAATCTGTGCCTTTGATTAAATCTCTGCTCTTGCTGTCTTTGCCCCAAACAGCCCAGAAAACCCAGTCATTTATTAAAAACCTCATTCACATCTATTTACTAGCCTAAAATCAGTTCCCATTTTAATTCATCTCGCACCCTATTGCTCATTTTGCTGAGATAGACCCGGAGAGAGCCCTCTCCTGTCCTCGTAGGGCTAGCTACGAGGCTGAGCTTAGTTTGATGTTGCCTCGAGTTTTTCCTTCTTCAGCCTGAGGCAGATTCGAGCGCTAACATAGTGGCGACCATACTGGGGAAGATTTCTCCCCGGTAAAGGATGACAAAGTTCAGATCCGATTGCTGATGGTGGACAGCAGTCAGACACCTGAAGGCTGAAACATTCACCTAGCGACTCCAGCTCGATCCAGAGATTCCAATGCTCACTGATCCACTCATGCAATGGTAGGGTATGTGGCAAACCCTGCACTTTGTGAAGTTGTAAAAGAAATTAGAGATTAGTTAGCAGATTTTGAAATTGATGAAATATTTTTCAGTGTCGTGCTTCAATGTTTGAAATCTTCGAAGTTTCCTCTTGAAGCTAAAACTGGTGTCTGCGAGTTAGTTGTTGAAAGAGTTGAGAAGGAGATTTAGTATTTAAATGATCAAATCCAATCATATGAATTCCGAGATCCCAAAAAGTTTTTGGAAACTCTCCCTCCTTCAAAACAAGAAACAATAGAGTTGCCTATAGATGTTTGCATTGACAGTGTGCAGCTGGAAGTATGTATTGCAGAGTTAGGGCAGAAAACAGAGTCTGGCTTTTGCGATCCTATTGCAATGTACATGGAAGCGTTTTTCAGTTTAACTGATAAATCAAACTGTCTTTTACATGACCAGACTCATTACACACATGTATGGCTGCCAGCAGTTACATCTGTGACCTGGTGGAAGCACTATCAAGCAACATCCTTCTCACATCTGCTGGATTGGTTACATTGGAAGGCCCATTACACATGATTGCACATATTTCATCAGTATGCAGGTGGTTGTCATCATGATTTGAAATCTTGATGGACTGCTGCCCTTCAATAAACTTTGTAAATACTTGTTTTAGTTAAGTCAGTCATGAGTTATTCGTCTAGTCAGTTTTTCAATCATTTCAGTCAAGTTTCAGTCCATAAATGAGTCGAAAGTTTCGTGTTGTCTGTCGCAATAATGATTCCATTTCCTAATGGATGGAGGCACTGTCTGCTCTCCCAAAGATCTGCAGATTCTTGGCACCTCCAAGGAATTGCAGCTCCCATCCCCATTGGAGCCAATGTTAGACTCAGTCTTGTCAGTCCTCTGTCAGAGTCAAATTCACTAAAGTTCATTTCTCATCGTTTGCAGTCATTGATGTTACTGTGATCCAAAAAGAGTTATTTTAGTTTCTGAGTCCAGGGTTTTGTCTTCAGAAGTGTGAAATAACATATGCAGGCCATGAGGATGTGGTTCAATAAGTTTTCATTTCAGGATTGTCATCGTAAAAAATGCTCAAAGATATTTCTTCTTCAAAACTCTGTTTTGAAGAAGAGATTTTCCAATTTGTTTTATGTAAATAAGCTGCCATGCTGCCATGTGAGTTCTATGTTCTTCAGCCGTAAAATTTCTCCATTTAAGGTTCTAGTCACCTTGCCAAAGATCTGCTGACATTCCTGCAAAAGACAACACAGAAACTCATTTTTCAGTCCAAGAGTCGAAAGCCATCAAGAATAGAATTCATTGTGAAAATGTCAAAATGACAAAGTTCAGAGTTGTATTAGTTTGTAAAAGATGTCAATGCCAAATGTTATAGAAATGGGTCTTGAATCAAACTCCACGATTTTAGAAAGATCTTTTCATATGTTTTAAATATTCTTGTGCATCCAAAAGTTGAATGATAGGTCGAATTCAAGATCATGGAAGGCGAAATCGTGTTTGGTGAAGAGCTCACTGTGTGTTATCATTGTGCGCGACACATACAAAGTGGGCGCGGCGCATATAATGCGCGTGGCGCACTGAGCATCAGCTGCCAGTGTATTTTTACACGCGCGCGACGCATAGAGAGCGCGCGGCGCGTTGGGCATGCGCGCGGCGCGTTGAGCCCTCCGACCCAAACTCATCAACATTTAGCGATTTTTCAAATTCAAATGATCTTCCTAATTTTCCAGGAGGGCCTCAAGTTTTTGAGCTATGTGCCAAATTCTGCCATGGAATTGTTGTTACACTCAATGCCTACAATGTTGTTGCAGTTTGTTGTGCTGCAGAATATCTTGGGATGACAGAAGCTATGGAGAAAGGGAATCTAGTCTATAAGATTGAGGTGTTTTTTAGCTCGAGTTTATTTCGAAGCTGGAAAGATTCCATTATTGTATTGCAGGCTACCAAATCATTCTTACCCTGGTCAAAAGACTTCAAGGTTGTAGGAAGATGTATTGACTCAATTGCTTCTAAGACTTCAGTTGATCCTTCAAAGGTTGATTGGTCCTTCACTTACACAAGAGTGAAGTCAGTAAATGGCCAACCATGTGTAGGAAACATTAATAGTCCTCCATGGAATGGAATACAAAATACTAAACATCGCTATGTTCCAAAGGATTGGTGGGTTGAAGACATTTGTGAACTGGATATTGATTTGTATGAGCGAGTAATAGTTGCTATTAAATCCAAGGAAAGAATGTCACATAAGCTAATAGGTGAGGCCCTGAAGGTTTACACTCTTCGTTGGTCACCTGGAATTTCGAAGGATCATGACCATAAAGGTACTTTAGAAAATGAAAATGGGTCAATTTCAAATGATGTGGAGACAACAGCAAAACATAGACATCTTGTGGAAACTATTGTGAGCTTATTACCACCAGAAAAAAGGATCAACTTCCTGCGGCTTTTTGCTAAAACTATTGAAGGTTGCTACTGTATTGGGAGTAGAAACTTCATCTGAAATGGAACTTGCAAGGAGGATAGGCATCCAGTTAGAAGAAGCTTCCCTGTATGATGTAGATCTCGTGCAATGCATATTAGAGCATTTTCTGATGCAGGATAAGAGTCCTCGAAAGAGTCCAGAAAAGGCACAATTGCCTTACGAGAGGCAGAGAACAAGGTCTGCTGAAAATTTAGAATTTTCTGAAGGTAGAAGGATGACTTCTGCAACCCATACTTCAAAGTTGAGTGTTGCAAAGCTCATTGATGGATATCTTGCAGAAATAGCCCATGACACACATCTACCCCTGTCAAAGTTTATCAATCTTGCTGAATCAATATCCGATATTGAAAGACCAGCGCATGATGGTTAATGGTTTGGGAAGGTATGAAAGGTCATATCTTAAGGAGCATCCCGAGTCAAGATGGTTACATATGGAGGTTGGATGGATTGTAAGGTTATCAATGGATGCTCGCATGCATGCGCACAAAACGAGCGTTTACTCTCGCGTGTAGTTGTGCAAGTTCTCTTCTTGAGCATGTGAGAACTGCCATGTTAGGTGGATTGCTGCTAAATGAGTTGCCTAGTAATGTCAAAGAAAGTTTCCTTACCTGTGAATTGGATCTTGTGAAAGGGCCATTCATCAGTACCACAGAAGGAATCTGGCAAGAAGTAGCACAGTATTCGATCATTTGCCGATTCAATCCTCAACCTTGAAAGCAGCAAAGGTGGAGATTATCATAGCGATATACCGCTTTGACAGAAAACCAGGTGGTAGTCCGGAATGGTTTGGAAGTGTTACAATTTGATGTGCTGGTTATAGCCGTCGTTTGTCTTTTGCTTGTCTATTTGTTTCCATATGCACATTCTTCAGAAATTGGTAAAGCAGTAAATGGACATGTGTTCCTCCTGAGCTACGTGGTTATTTCCTTATTGAGCACGTAAAAGGATGCTTTTTCAAATCGATACTTTGCTTCCATCTCGATGAACATGGAATCGACACAAAAATGCGCTATGAATAACTCTCTATGGGATCAGGTTTTTATTTCACATGTATGTTGAGAATGTTTAAAGGGAGAAAATGCACCTGGAAATTGCGTAACTTGGTCAAAAGGAAAAATTCATTTAAAATTAGTTTTTATTCGAATGGTGAAAGTCAAAGCTAAATTTAGAGAGAAGATATCCACAACAGCAGAGCGGTAAGATTGGGGGCCTATTTTTGTTTTCAGTTGTGATTCGGAAGGGTCTTCAGCTACAGTTTCCGCCCTTTCATTTGTCATCAACAGATTCGAGTAGAAAATGGAGCGCTATTCTATCTTCAGAAAAGCTGATTGGCTTTTTAGTTTTATTTTGTTTAATGATGATAAAACAGATCCCTTATTTTGGTCGATTTGTTTTCTCATAGAGGAGTCTATTTATTGTGTTGAAAAACCACTTGTAAGAGGAGAGTTCTGGAAAACATGTAGAGGGGAGATAACAAAGAGCTTCATTGTACAGCTTTGACAGAGGAATAATGGAAGGATGCAGCTCTGGTTCATAAGATCCCTGTGGTGTGAGTTTAGTGAATGTTTTTTTTTCTTTTTGTCTCATATGTATCTCGTTATGTTTTTCATTTCATTCATAATCGTTTCAAGCTGAAAGCTTTTGCAGTAAGAGAGGTAGAATCCAATTTGTTGCTCTGCCTTGGGAAGCGTTCAGAATTTGTGTATTTTCTTATGTTGGAAAGGATTCATTGTTTAATGCCCTTTTCAACTTTCTTCAACAGTCTTTACATTCCACATTATTTCAAGTTTAATTGTTAAACTTCACTCCTATCTTGCCTTATGGAATAATCTGTGCCTTTGATTAAATCTCTGCTCTTGCTGTCTTTGCCCCATACAGCCCAGAAAACCCAGTCATTTATTAAAAACCTCATTCATATCTATTTACTAGCCTAAAATTAGTTCCCATTTTAAGTCATCTCGCACCCTATTGCTCATTTTGCTGAGATAGACCCGGAGAGAGCCCTCTCCTGTCCTCGTAGGGCTAGCTACGAGGCTGAGCTTGGTTTGATGTTGCCTTGAGTTTTTCCTTCTTCAGCCTGAGGCAGATTCGAGCACTAACAGATCTGGTGTCAACACCAGGAATCGATGGTGCAGAAAGGAGTGGAGTAAAAACGTTGATCTAGGCAGTGTTTGTTTTAAAACAAATTTGATTATCCAATCGAATGCATTATATAGTTAAAGGCAAAAGGTGCTACTGTGTGATATAAATCAGTGAACACGCTGATAAGTGATGAGAAGTATTAAACGCAGAGGCTAAACGTGTCCATGGATGATGACTGTGAAGTTAACTTATCGGGTGTTCAAGTTAAGACGTGAATGTGTCCAGGAAAGTCGATTTGCATGGGAAAATCATGTGTGGTAAGTTTAATGTGTGAGCAATTGTTGTTATTGATTTAAAAAACCTGAATGTGTATACAAACTTCCATTTCAAAGAAGCATGCATGAGGCGTTAACCCAGCTTGGTAAGTTGAATGGGAGAGGGCGCATTTATATACATATTTGATATTGGTTCGACTAAAATGAAAGGGTCGAAGATACATAGTCTTGTGTAGGTCAAATGTTACTAAAATAGTGATGTTTGCCGTGTCAGGTTGGGTTAATAACATCAAATTGAATATTAAAACATGGGCGCACTGTTTTATTGAATTTTGGTTATAGAAAATTCAAGTCATATATGAATGATGTTTATTGGGTTTGATATATATGATCATTCGAATGGTTGAGTCATTTGGTTGGATTGAAAGTTTCAAAAGTTCTGAATTTTCCCTGAAGATGAGTAGATATGAAAATGGTAGTGTGTGAATTTTCCAGGTGTTGAGGTTTTTAATTGGGCTGATGCTGAGATGCATGTTTAAATGCATGGAAGAAAAGATTCTGGGTATGGCAGGGTTGGCCCTGCATCACCATCTAACACCATTATCCAAGTATAGTATAGAGTGTTATAGATGCAACAATTTTGGACATATGGCGTGAGATTTTCCTACAAGATGAACATAAGGGTTTTGGAAGAAAAAATAGGAAGAAACACAAACATAAAAATGTGGAATAGTTATGTATTCTTGAGACAATAAAATTTAGTGGTTTTTTGATAACAGGTGCTCTAGACGCATGACCTGAGATCAAAATAAATGGTAGGACTAAAGAAATTTTTTTTTTTTGTATGTTGAAGGACTCAAACATAAGACTTTAAGTGTTATCTAGATGTGCGATCAAGGTAATGGTTTCACTTTTCGTGTGAAATATTATGAAACAAGGGAGACCTCGTGGAGAAATAAAAGTTCATGTAGATTAGGGTTGATTTTTCTATCATGATAATTAATTGTGAATTTTTTGGCTTTTTTAGTAGGTTTTTATGTTTTTTTATTTCATCAAGCAATTACCAAAAGTAAAAAAACATTAAGATCACAAGAGACAAGAACAAAAAGATAAAGGCTCCAAGCTAGGGAAAAAACCCCACAAGGGGGAAAACCTAGGAAAATTATCTTCTTATAGAAATAGATCAAAGTGAGATATCCAAGACCCAAAAACCAAGATAAATACTTCCACATAGAACCAAGTCAATCGTCCTTGAAATATTCTTCACCAATTCAAAGTCAACAAAGTTAACTGTTGGAGCCTAGATTTTTTTTGAATTTTTTTTGGTAAGCGTAGGACCATGCAACAAGGAAAAGGAGTGCACAAAAGGATAGGGTGGGGTGAAATTGTTAGGTCCCTATAATACTATTGCATCCCATTATTTCTATTGTTAGTGTAGCCCCATTATTGTTATGTTATGCCCATGTAGTCCCCATATTGTTATTATTGTGCCCCATAGGTGTAGCCCCATTATTGTTAATTTTGTGTCCATGTGGTCCCCATATTGTTATATGGTGACCCCTTAGAATCCTATATATTTATGTAATTTAAAGAAGGTTTCCCCTTCAAAGTGGATAATTTTTAATTCGTTGATCTATTTTTTCTTCTATTTTGTGAGTTGGTTGCATAACATTTGGTATAAGAGCTTTGGATTCTAGGGTTTCGCTGCTGCAAACATGGCATCTTGGAATTTTCGATATAAATTTTTGTCTATGAAGATTAAAAATCTCAAATTTTTACCACAAGAAGCTGAAATCCTAAAGAAATTCGTGTAAAAATTTCAAATCTTGCTTCGCTACATTTTCAGAATTTCATCTCAAACAGGTGACTGAAGGAAAATTGTCATAACTTTTGTTTCAGACATCAAATTTGGGTTCTGTAAAAAGTGGCAAAAAGTGCATGGAGTTTAGTTTCTTTTGTATCAATTTCAGGGCCGAAGATCAAGAAAGTGACGTGTGGTAGACCATACAAGTTCACTCTATTGAACCATTCCATAATCAGGTCATTGTGGGAGATTGGGCATAAATTTATCTTGAAGAATGCAAATTAGGTCTAACCTATGGAATTGGAAAGAAGAATTAGAGGGCTACCACAGGATCTAAGTTCAGATCTTTGAGATTCAAAATTATAGAGTTACAACCGTTTCAAGATCAAGTTCCTTAAAGCAAGAAAAATGTGTGTATTTAAAAAAAAATTGCATAACTTTTGTTTGAAAAATCAGTTTGAAGTTATTCCAAGGCCATATTGAAGCATAGATATCTATATTGGGTTCTAAAATTCCTCCAAAAAATAATTCTATACCCATTAAGCCCTCATAAAACTCTACTATGACGCATGAAGAGGAAAAATTGCATCATGATCTATCATAATTACGAGACCAAGTGCGACAAATTTCGATCTCACAAAGAGCAACCAAAGATGACATAGATGGCTTAAAATTAGACATGGAAGCTAAGATCGATGGTTTGAAGGATGATATGAAAGATAATATGGATGGTATAGAATAAAAAGTTAAAGGAAACATGGAATATTTGAAGAATGGTTTGAAATCATATTTTTCACAGTTGCTACAAGAAATTCTTCCTAATGACGAAAATATATTAGATGAAACTCATGATGAAAACAAAAATAATGTTAATCATGATTCCATAGCCTATAGTGTTGGATTGAATACCTAACACATTCAAAGATCGATATGAGGAAGTTTGATGGCAAGGATTCGATAACATGGATACTACAAATGGAGCAATACTTTGATCTCCATGATGTGCAACACACACAAAAAGTACACATTGCAACTTTATATTTAGAACAAAATCAATTTGTATGGTATTGATGGATTTTTCCTCGTAAACCACTTGTCACTTGGTCAATTTTTATAGAGGAAATGATAGCACATTAGGAGGATACAAAGAGAAACGGTTTCTTTAGCCAATTGATAAATCTAAAACAGAAGGGTTAAATGATGGAGTACATTGAGGACTTCAAAAAATTGAATATAAGGGTAAATAATATTCCATAGGATCATAGGATTGATGTATTCATAGGTACTTTAAAGGATAAAATCAAACTTGAGGTTAACCTTCGGGAACTTGATTCATTATAGAAGGCATTCAGGTTGGCAAGAAAAATTGAAAGAAAAATTATAGAAACAAGGAAGCCTACCACTCACAACTATAAATATGGAAGTGTTGCTGCTCCTAGCCTTCCACAACCTACAAGGTTTACACCACAAAAATTGGAAGAAAAAAGAGAAAAAGGGCTTTGTTACAATTGTGATAGAAAATACACTAAAGTTCATAAGTGTGCTGAGAATAATTTAGTTTACATAGATTGTGAAGAGGAGGAAGAAAAGGAACAAGAAACTTCAAAAGAAGAGGATATACACCAGGAACCGACCTCAGAGAAAGAAGAAATGAATACGAACATATATTGTAATGCATTGGTAGGAATTACCACTCCGAAAACTCTTAAGATAGAAGGACATATCAAGAAGAAAAAGGTAATAGTGTTGATTTATTCAGGTAGCACCCATAATTTTATTCATTGTAAGATAGTCAAGGAATTGAATTGATTCCTATATCCAACACAAGAGTGTCAAGTGATGGTTTAAAATGGAGAAACTATAAATTTCTCTGGAAAGTGCCATAATATCAAGATAACCATGCGGGAATATGTATTGAATATCCCAATTCTTTCCATTCCAATGGTGGTGCTAATGTTGTCTTAGGAGTTCAATGGTTACAATATTTGAGTACGATAGCTTTTAAATTTCAAGAGTTTTTTTGAATTTTTTTTGGCAAGGAAAGGAAGTCGAATTAAGGGGTATCACAGGGAAACCACGAAATATAATCATCTCTAATGGCATGAAAAAGCTTCTAAAGAAATAACAAGAAGGCGTAATTGCACAATTATGCTCACCAGAGTTTCAAACATCGAAATCATCTTTAAGAGAAAACTCTAAGGTTCAAGCAGTGGAAGATCACATCGAGCATCAACAAAAAGTTCTCCAAATATTAAAGGATACAATAAATTTGGTGTATAATCGAATGAAACGACATGCAAATCAACATCGCAGTGAAATAAGTTTTGATGTAGGCGATTGGGTATTTTTATGGTTACAATCATATAAAAAATTGTCCCTCAAGCAAGCTAAGAAGGATAATAAATTATCACCAAAGTATTATGGTCCTTACAAGGTGTTGAAAAGTATTGGTACTATGGAATAAAAATTTGAGCTTCCTGAATCTTTCCGAGTGCACCCACTTTTCCATGTTTCATGCTTAAAGAAGGTTATAGGTGACAAATTCCCAGTTCAAACAATATTTCCAGAACTTGACGAGGTAGGAAACATCATCTTGGAACCTGAAGCAGTCACAGAAACAAGAACTCGAAAACTATGAAATCGATAAATTTCAAAGTATCTCATCAAGTGGAAGAACTTATATGTTGAAGATTCCACATGGGAGGATGAGAATTTTATACAAAAGCATCCAGAACTACTCAAGCGTTGAGGAAAACACTTGTTTGAAGGAGAGGGGCATGTTAGGTCCCTATAATACTAGTGTATCCCCTTATTGTTATTGTTAGCATAGCCCCATTATGGTTATTGTTGTGCCCATGTAGTCCCCATATTGTTATTATTGTGCCCCATAGGTGTAGTCCCATTATTATGATTGTTATGCCCATGTGGTCCCCATATTGTTATATTGTGACCCCTTAGAATCCTATATATAGAAGGTAGTTTTTTTCATTTGTATCATCCAATAATTGTTCATTTATGTAATCTAAAGGAGGTTTCCCCCTCGTAGCGGATAATTTTTAAGCCGTTGATCTATATTTGCTTCTATTTTGTGAGCTGGTTTCATAATAACAACATAGGGTTGGTACAATACCTGTAGTGCAACATAGGGATGGCATAGTAGGTAGAGAATGATGAAGAGGGACGCCACACATAAGAATGAAAATGGCACCCAAGAAAGGAAGATGCTTGCAAGGAATATTGACGATTATGACTTTTTAGAGGATGGAGCCAACTAAGGGGATCATGGACAATAAGTAGCTTGAGATATTTTGAGGAAGGAGCAGACGAGGCAGAGTGGAGCACAATGGAGGAGAATATATTTTGGACAATGGTTAGGCTACATGGGACATATCAGGAGGACGAGGGAAATATATCAATGGTTTATAAGGACAACTAGATGAGTTAGGTGGGAATCTAGGAGGATTTAAGAGCATTCCACGAAGCTATAAGACAATCTGCTGAGGACAGAATGGGGGTTGGAAAGAAGATGTCAAGGAAGTGTGGATTTGAGCAGTACTGAAGATTTAGAACTAAAAAAACAAAATTAGATAGTGCCTGGGGTGTAACCCACAACCCTGCACACATCAACAGGCTAGGATGTAAGCACTCATCGTACTGATTTGACTATCATAGAAGGTAATTATATTTGAAGAGGAGTAAATAATAGTAGTAGTTGAATTGGTCCACTGGTAGGGGGGACAATGCAAAGAATTCAAAATTAGGGTGGTGTGTAGTCAGGAGTGTAATTTTCTAGTAGTACAACAAGCACAGGAGGAAGCACTTCGTCAGGAAGTACCATGTAGACTATCATGCCAGGTGTATATTTTTGGATGCTCATGTTTAATGGTGTTGGTACCAAGGGCCCATAACAACATTTGTTTGTATGTGATGCCGTTTAGATTTCTAAGCATATCCAAGACGAGGCCACAAAAATCACACAGCTGGAAGCCACATTTAGGGATCACGCACTAACCTGGTACATGAAGTTCAAAAGCGTGAGTCCAATTGGGTAGAAAAATACTTTGGAAAATAATAAAATGCATTGATTAGGGAGTTCCAAAACCAAAGTCTGAGTCCCAATGTATTACAGAGCTGAAAGAAGTCAAATAGAGTTCGGGAGAGTTGATATGTGACTTCGAACAATGTTTTAAAGTGTTGAAGGATATGATGACGTTCAAAATTCTGGATGTGAAACATAAGGAATGGTTCATTGCAGGGTTGCTACTGCATATTAGGGTACCCATGATGCAACAAAGGATTGGTACGTAGTCGAAGACTTTGGAGTTTTCATTAAATTTAGAAGCCTCACCGATAGGTGGAGTGGAGAGCAATGGTATGGCACATGTGCAATCCTAGTTGGCTGCACTGGATTCTCAACTTCAAGATCTATCTAAAGGGAAGGAAAAGCGGGAGGAAATACGATGTACCATATATCAAACAAAGGGTCACCATAGGAGAAAAAGAAAAGTGTTGACTGATTATATGGTGATAGGCACAACAAATCCACTTGTGAAAGGTAGAGGAAAGTGGTGCAAAATATGTAGGGTGTGGGGCCATATATCGTTCAACTGCCTGATGATGAAAAGATATGAGGCCCTATCCCATACTTTAATTTATGATTTATTTAAATTAGTGGGGAAAAATATCCATAATTATCGTGCACTACACGATATCCACCATTCCCATGCACTGGAGTCGACTCGTGAACACAAATTCGATTCATTCTGAATGCAGGGGCCCAAAGGGACAAAATCCACACTAACTAGATTTAACTAGCCTAGGTACAATCAAGGTGGACAATATAACCTACAAGGACGTGGATGAGGTATGGAACCTAGAGGACTCGAAGGACCAGGTAGAGGAAGAGGAGGAATTGGTCAAGGAAAAAACACTATAATATGTTATAATTGTTGGAAAAAGGGAAATTTGGCTTGAGATTGAACTTATCCTTATTGAACTTGAATTTATTGCAAATATTTCGATAATATGACGAAGAATTACCCCTAGTTCATCTCCAAGTGACAGGAAAAAGAATGGGCCTAATGTACAGATGATAACTGTCGATCCATGTAAAACCCAATAGCACGTAGGCACGATAACACGATGAGGTGTTTGAATAGGAGCCGACGCTATGAGACCCCATACATCACAACCACAGTGGGGCAGGACAGCCCCTAAACCCCCTACAAAATTTGACATGGTCAATGAAAATACCACATATAAGGAGGCCCAACGGGAAATAATTGTGGAAGATTGGGATAAGTTGGAAGTTAGGCGTGAAGCGACCATGACCGAGATATTTGATGCTATTATTGGTAAGAAAATAAATGTAGTAGATCCAGTCCAAAGTATGTTGCAAAGATGTTTGTAGCTAGTAAGATATCGCCAAGCCTTGGATAAGTTCAGAAGGATGGTAGAACAATGTACTAGTGGAATCGAGGAGATGAATGCGCGAGTTTCGCCAAGGGTTACGAATCCAATCGCTTGCAGAAAAAGGATTAGAAAAGAATTCTGGTTGGCCGAAAAAAAAGGAGAATATGAGATGGACAATATTATTCTAAACCTGAGATTAGATCAACATCATATTTTCTGCACCAAACGATTGTCAGGAGTGCTCGTGGATATTGAAGAGGTTTCAAGCACTACTGAATTCAAGGTGATAAAGACCGTGGATGATATCGATCCCTATTTGAATCTTCTGGGGATCAATTGGGCCTTTGATAATAAGTTAATTATCATCTAAATAAGAGCATGTGATCTTCAAGGGTGGAGATATCCAAGTAATTGCACCACTGGACCCATGTGAAGGGGATCGATACATCGAGTCTATGAAATGTGAGCTTAGTCAAGAGGGCTTGGATGATATTTATAATGTCACAACTTGACGAGATGACTATGTAAATCCAACAGATGATGGAGTGATGATATGGCGTAACATTGGATATTGTGCCTCTAACTTAGAAGAAACCTTAGAGAATTGGAAAATTTGGTTGTATGAAGTCAACACTAGGAGATGCGCATATGTTACATGCATAATCTAACTCGCTTTGATGGGATGTAGGAAGTGGATATTTTTGTTCAGAAGTATGAGGAGAAGATACCAGAATTTCAGAGGATTGTTGTGCTGGATGTTGCATTGTGCACTACACCAACTAGGTGGTGGGTTGCGCACAAGGGGAAAGTCGTGGGATGGCGAAAATGTAAGGAGCTATTGAAATTTAGGTTTAGGACTAACTCTAGCATCCATGGAGATAAATAATTGGGTGTGAAATTCCCTAGGACCCACCTGAAGCAATGTGTCGCAACATGGAAAAGGGGACGAGTACCATAGTAAGAATGGGTACATCAATTTATACACACCCTGGATGTCATTCCATCTAACTGGCATATTAAATTGGAGGTGCATAGAGGAACACAAGTCTGGGATGAAGTGGTGCAAAATTTTAGAATGACATTTAACATTGTAGCGGAGGAGGAAATTTTGAAAGAAACCCTAAAGGTGTTGTGAAAAAATATATTTCTACTGATGAATCAATCATGATTAGGGATAGACCCCTATGTGTTTCACATAAACACATTCATAGGGTACAAGAGTTTCTGGAATGTTACAACATAGCATAAAAAAGAGAGGATGATGATGATCACTAGAATATTCAGATTCCCGAGATTGAAGATGAGCACGTAGTGGAAGGTCTACGATTGCAATATAAGGAGTACATGTAGCAGATCAAGAATAAGAAGGTAAACATCCAAACCGAAGAAAGTCCCAAGTTGTCGGCCATTGGGGATTTCTCGGATGATAATTTTTTTGAAAAGGTTGCGGAATTGCTGCATGAATACCATGACTTGTTTCCTAATATGTTTGAAGAAATGAAAGGGATTGTTGAGGAGCTAGGACAAATGATGATTCCCCTAAAGCCTAACATTAAGCCAGTGAAGCAAATACCATATTGATTGAATCCTATCTATAAATAAAAGTTCAAGTGGGAATTGGAGAAGATGTTGCAGGAAGGGATCATCGAGCCGATGGAGGAATCAGGATGGATCAACCCGATGGTGGTTCAAAAAAATAAAATAGGCGAGATCAAAATTTGTGTGGACTTATGAAAGTTTAATGATGTTTGTGCACATGAACCCTTTCCCACCCCATTCACTGATGAGATTCTAGATAATGTGGGAGAATAGGAAGAATACTATTTTACTAATGGATTTTCAAGGTACCATCAAATAAGTATCTCCAAAGAAGACCAACATAAGACCACCTTCATGATAGAGTGGGGATATTTTCAATATATGGTGATGCCATTTGGATTGAAGAATGCACTAGCCATATTTTCAGGAATTATAGTAGCAACATTTAAGGAATTTATTCACAATTTTTTAGAAGTATACTTAGATGACTGAACAATATTTATCTTATTGAAAAAACATATTGAGGTGATGCGATTGATGTTAGATAGGTTTAGACAGTTGTATATTTCTTTAAATATAAAGAATTTTATATTTTGCACTCCTTTTGGTATCCTACTGGGACACATTGTGTGTAAGCAAGGGTTGTTGGTAGACTCGACCAAGATTTTCACCATTGTGGATCTGCCACTTCCTACTACAGTACGACAGTTGAGATCCACTTTGGGCCATACAAGGTACTATCAGAAGTTTATACCGAGATATGCCAAGATCACTGCACCCATGGAGTGGTTATTGAAGAAGGGGGTAGAATTTCAGTGGAACAAGGAGTTCCAAATGGAATTGCGTACTTTGAAAGAGAAAATGGTATCGATGCCCATTCTAGTTTTCTTGGATTGGAATAAGGAGTTTCACATACATGTCAATGCTTCTTCAATTGCACTGGGAGAGATCTTGGCATAGCCGGGAGAAGAGAGGTCAATCACCCCATTTCCTTTGCTAGTCGTAATCTCTCGACTGCGAAATATAATTATACCATTACAGAAAGGGAAGGGCTAGTGACAGTGTATACCCTCCAAAAATTCATACATTGTTTTTTGGGTAAAAAATTCAAACAATATACAAACCATTATGCTTTAAATTATTTGGTGAAAATACCTGTTTTCGGGGGGAGGATTTGCTGATGGTTGCTATACTTTCAGGAGTATGACTTCCAGGTATTAGTCAAATTAGGAATATTTAATATGGGGCCTGATCAACTATCACATGTGACTTCAAGTGAAGAGGCAAAAAATTTGAAGGAAAACTTTCTAGATGCGTCGCTGTTCGCAGTAACTATGGTTGGTGATTATTTTGTAGAAATTGTGCAGTTTATGAATACTCAAATGACACCCGAAGAATATATAATGGTATAAACGAAACAACCCACATTAAAAGAAACAAACTATTAGTTGATTACATGAGCACTGTATACGTTATAGGCCGATGGGGTCTTGCAGAGATGTGTCATGGAACATGAAGGAGTTGCAGGGGGTCACTATGTAGTACAAGTTACAATGCAAAAATATTTTATGAGCTTTACTATGGTGGCCCACCGTACATGATGTTGCTAAGGAATATTGTAAGACCTGCAATGTATGTCATAGGCTAGGAAGGTCTTCTTGGTGAGATCAAATGCCCCTGAAACCCCATATCATTCTACAACCATTCAAAAAATGGGCCATTGATTTTATTGGGCCAATTAACCAACTGACGAGAAGGATTGGTGTAGAACACATTATCATCGCTATGAATTATTTGACCAGATGGGATGAGGTTGTGTCGGTGAAATATTGCAACGCAGAGAATGCTGCAAACTTTCTATTTGACTATGGGTAACCAAGTTTGGATGCCCCATAATTCTAATGAGCGACTAGGGAACCCATTTTTTGAATAGGACCATGGTGAAACTAATGAAATAATTTGAGATTTATCATCATAAGAGAATCCCATATCATCCCCAAGCCAATAAGATGGTGGAGGATTTCAAAAACATCTTGGAATATACTCTCACCAAGGTACGCAACACACAGTGTAATGATTGGGACCTAAGAATTACTAAAATTATATGGTCTTACAGGACTACATGCAAGAATATAACCAGATAAACCCCATTTCAGTTGGTGTATAGGATGGAAGCTCTCATTCCGATGGAGTTTTTGGTACCTAGTCTGTGCATTGCGCTAGCCACCTAGATGACAAAATCAAAGGTGGTAGAAAGATGATTAGAGAACTTACTACAAATAGAAGAAGATCAAGCACTAGAAATTTTCCACCAAGAGGTGAAAAAAGCTCAAGATAAGGCATGGCACACCTGTATGATCAAGTACAAGACATTCTAAAAGGGGGAATTAGTCTTTATATATGATAAAAAGTTCTGGAAGCATCCACGTAAATTTTGAATGCACTAGATGGGACTGTATATTATTTGAAATGTGACCGATGCTACCATGGTGCAGTGAGGAAATTTGGATGGAACACCACTCGAAGGGATTTGTGAATGGGAGTAGGATGAAACTCTATCACACCTTGGATAAAGAAAGAATAAATCCCGTCTACCAGTTGTATATAAATAAGGTAGACTAAAGTTAGGGGTAGGATATTTAGAATAAAAAGTGGGGGGTTAGGCTAAGGGTAGTTGTTTTCTACCAATACATATAAGAGTACACACGAAGAGGTAGACTAGGAAGTGCGTAGTGTTGGGGGCATTCATGTCCAGGATTACTATGAATAGACAAATGGCACAAGAATCACTGTCAAGAGGGGCCTAGATCACATCAATTCTCGAGTGGTTGACATAAAATGGTGGTTCGAAACTTAACCAATGGAAAGGCATGGCACACTATTAATGAAATTGATTTGGGTGAATCGATAATCATGAGGGAGATTTGGGGACATACGGGGAAATTTATAGCACAAATATTACAATCATGGTTGGGAAAGGAAACCGTCCTATTAAACTATAGTGACATACTGTGTCAGGTAATGGCGTCAGATTGAAATCCTGTCTGGAAGTTAAGAAGATGAAAAAGTCGTTGGTTAGATGTGGGCGTATGGTAGTGGTAGTTGATGAAGGGGTAATAAATCAAGGAGTTGGAGGAGAAATTCAGAGTCGTGAAGAAATAAGATTGAGAAGAGAGGAAATATGAGAGAAGTGAAGGTTGCGAAGGAGTAGTAGGTAAAATAACATGGAGGAGACTGGTACAGCGAAATAAGAGAGGAATACGTGAATAAAACGTCGTCGGCCTCTACCGACGGAAAAAGATAATCGAACAGTAAAAATCAAGGCCCCTCTGAAGAAGTAAATTTATAAACCATTATCAAAGGATAATGACTCAAATTTTGGGTTACTTATTTGAGCCAAAATACATGCCTCCATTTTCAGGACCTCAAGCATAAATGGCGACAAAGAACGCATACAAATTGCATGATTCCTCTACCTCCAGGAGTACTTCGCAAGGGGAAAACAAGAAATACTATGGAGCGAATTAGGCAGTCCTACCATGATCTATGTGACCCATCCCGAAATTTTGGTATTAGGCTTATATGCAGTTGGTGTGGAATGCGCATAATGTGTCTGAGCTGAAACCAAAGGAGTGGGCCAAAGGGTTGGAGACTGTTGGTATTTTAATTTTTTTCATATTCCACACTTTAGAAGGATATACGAGGTAGATTTTGTTACTAAGTGTTTTCTAGATAGCACACATGATGGATACTAGTGTCTTGCATGATCGGTACCTATCATCACAAAATTAATCCACATGATTACTAGCCTTCCCATGGAAGGAGAGGACCCAAGTTACTTATTAATGATAATAATCTCACTGCTAATATGAAAAAAATATATAATATAGAGAGGGGGAGCCAAGAGTACCTAATCTCACTAATATAGGACCAAGATATCAGGTTTGCTGTGTATGCCATCACTTGCAAACTGTTACGCAAGTGCTGGGTTAATGAGGAGCCTGTAGGTGTCATTGTTGTAGTCGATCGATGCACTAAGGGGGAACGGTTCGCATGGGTTCCTTTTTTGCTGTAGGAATTCAAGCATGTCTTCTTGTACGCTTAATAGATGAGTGTGGAATTTCACTTTGCACTGTTATTAATTTCGATAGCGCTGGTCGAATGGGAGAGGCCAAAACATTTTCAGTCGGTGGTTGATCCAGCCAAACCCATCGCGACGATTAAGTTTCAGAACTTGTGGGCTTCTAACAAACCTAAGTGTAAAAATATCAATAATCTTGTGTTATTCCTATATGGGGATGTGATATGGAATATCATTGAGGAAAAGCCGCATTTTCTTGCCAAGAGATTGAAAAAGTACAAGGGTATAGTGTAGTTTAAGGCTGCCCCTCATCATATCTGGGTTTTTCCATGGAGAGATCCACACAAGTGCTGGCTAAAGAAACCTTATCTATTATCCATGAAAGAGATCGAGGGTAATAGTGGATGCATGGGACCTTGCATGGAGAGTCCCAAAGGAAGGATCTTTTGATATCCAGATGATTTCAAGTGGGGAGGAAACGAATGAGATCTCATTAACCCAAGGTCAGCAGAAAGCCCAATCGTCGGTTGTCCCAAAGAGAGATCCACAAGAGGAACCTATAACTCCCAGATGGTAGCCGCAGTCAGGGAAGAAGAGAGTATTGAGAAGCAACGCGGGGAGAGAATCTACAAAAAATGCCAGGAAGAAGTGGAAGGCTACCCACACATCTCCAGTCCAGACCGTGTTGGCAAAGGATCACTTCAAGCGCATTGGGGATCAAGTGGAAGATGCTGTTGTGGCCAGGTATGACAAATTACAAAAAAATTATAAAAGAAATGGATGCCAAACTGACTTTTCATTCGGTTACCACAAAATTAGGAGATAGGCCTTTGGTAGCATATGGGTCACAATTCTAGGATTGATTAGAGACTCATGTGGCCTCATCCACCTAATCGCTGATGAAGGTGTATAGGATCCCAAGTGCTACAATGGAATTCTGGGAAGGGTCTACATGGAAACCTTTAGTTATATTTATGCATATTGAGGTCATATCGTTGGAGCTGATTTAAGAGGATTTGACGAAACTAAAGAACAATGCATCTTAAGCACTGTAGGATAGACTTGGAGCCACACAATTTGATTTGGAATAGAGTCATAAGGTAGGGGGACAAATGTGCCAGGAGTAGTAGAAGCTGATAGAGGAAGATATGGAAGGGCACAATTCCCTTACCTAGGTTTGGGAGGAGTGAATTGAAGAGTCAATGGAGGAAGTGACCCCAACCCACGAAGTAATAGCGAATATTAAGGAATCCATTCAGGGACCAATTAGCGATGGAGGCTGAAACCAAACAACAACCAAAAGTGTCGTCTAAGAATCATCAACGCGAGGAACTGGCTTGACAAAGGAGAGAAAAATTGCAAGAATATGGGATAAAGTGTCAAGATATGAGAGAGAAAGGTGATGAGTTGTGGAATGCCATCACCTACTGGTTTGTCTTGACACAATTGCTCTTGCAACCCCATACTTTGGGTATATCCATCAGAAGAAACAAATTCTGATACTCAAATCCGCGCCTGTGCAGTGTTAAAGTATGCCGTAAAGAAGATGCCACCATCGTGGGTCTTCTGCCTGTTGAGTAGCATCACTCGGCTCTGAACAAATCCTTTTGCTCGACGTGGACTCTCCATGATTCACTTTGCACATCACTACACACTCGCAGAAATTAAAAAACATCTATGCTCATAGTACCGTTTGATCCTTGCTATCCGTGGCTTTAAAACAACAAAATCTAAATCTATTGTTTCAATTGCGCAAATGCCAAAATAAAAACGTAAAGGCTAACAAATGATTTATTAATCCAAACACTGCAAATACTACCCGCAGTAGCACTGGTCACATTGTTTTGAGATGCTCCATGCAATCACATTTCAAGTAATCCTCTCCATCTAAAGCATACACACAGTAGGCGTACTCTGGCAACATCACACTCGCTTGAGTCTCACAACTCTACTCGATGAAAAACTCACATACAAACTTTTTTTATTTCCCTTGGCCCAAGGCCCAAATGGGCTCTGATACCAAGATGAAATCAGAGATTCACACTATCTTCCATTAATAAAATAAAGTTGCATATATACACGGGATATAGTCTCAAGATAGGAAAGCTATCTTGGACGCACAATAAGTTGGTTGAGGAAATATCTCAACCTCACACCAAACTAGGAACTTAGTTTTAGCTAACCTAGGAAATAGGAACAGATTCTATACATAGAGAGTCGCAATTGAAGACAAGTAGGAATTACATATTCCAACATGCCCTGTATGAGGTTCTAGTTTTCAAACAACTTACTTAACATATACATGAAGCAGACAACCAAATCCTCTAGATTGATCAAATTGTGGGAAAAATGAATCCAATTAATAGGAGGCAAAATATCATGATAAGTGGTAGTTCAAATAATATATAGATAAAATTTGTGAGGAACAAAAGTATTGGACAAATCTCCATGATCAAATTATGGTCTCAGCCTAGTATCCACAGTCAATCATTTTAATTTTAAATTCTCCTCTTGACCAAAGGTATTGTCATTATTCTCGGGCTTCAGTAAAAGCTCAAATTTATGTTCACAAGAGACAACCTTTGTACATCATGACATATTTTAATGTCATACATATCTTTTTATGAGCTTCAATTTAAGATAAATTATCACATGTATAAAGGTCATCACAAGCTATTACACAACTTTAATTATGTCCATAGGTAGGTCACAATCCACAGTAGTATAATAAGCTTGGATACCACTAATAGTATGGTTGTAGTGAACTCATATACCATAATTAAGAATTGTTATAACAAGATCAAATATCACAACATATTGTTACCATAGTTAATTTCGTTGACATGACCTTGTTATTGATCGCGATAAGGAAATTCCGATTTGTAAGTTCTCTTACCACAAAGAAATACTTTCATTATGCAACTTTTGGAGACGGTCTGTTTAGAATTACACATACACATAATTCGAATTAGTTTAGAGAGATGCCACATAACACTTGTGTTATTGTCTTTGCACTGATTACAAATATTTGTACCACAATGTTACTGAACAAGAGTCTTAAGACTTTGCAGAAATTTTTGCTACAAATAACTTCTACAAACCATTATACATATGGCGGGGCCACTGAGATATCACTATATCAGGTTCTATGCCTCAGGAGTTGAGTGATGCCACTTTTCAACATAAATATTAATATTATCATTATTGATATTGGGGTCTTCTTCATATGAAAAATATCATGGTCATATTCGCATCAATACATAGAACAATATGATTACATTAGCAAATATAGATTACTTTAGAAATCAAGGTCTTCTTCACGTCACAAAAGTTAGGTCTTTGTATAGTAGAGATATAATATCATTTATATGCCTAGAATTTCATTCCGTTCACTCAGACAAAAGATACAAAAATCAAAGCCACAAAAATTCATCCAGTAAAAGGCACAAAGAGATTCGAAGGCATTCAAGGGTGCATCAGACTTCAAATCTTTAAATAATGATCCAAATGCCAACAAAATGTGATCTTCATGCCTCCTACAAACCTTGGCTCTGATACCATGTTGAGAAATCAATAGGCTTATGAATTAGGGTTTATTTATCTATCATTGTAATTACTTGTGAATTTTGTTGGATTTATTATTATTATTATTAAGTTCTCGTATTTCATCAAGTAATTAACAAAATATAAATCAAGAAGATCACAAGAAACAAATAACACAAGATGTAGGCTCTCCAAGCTAGGACCAAAACGCCACAAGGGGGGAAATCTAGAAAATATCCTCTTATTATAGAATCATATCAAAGAGAGAAATCCAAGACCCAAATCCAACCTCCAAGAAGCCATGTCAAGCCCTCCAAACTCTGCTTCATCATGATAGAATCCATCAATTTCAGTAATAGGAGATCCCACTAATCTTAGCCACGGAAACTCATATTCCACAAGAAACTCACATATGTTTCAGATCATCTATAGCCTAGGAAACTCACTCTTCTCTTGTTGAGAATGCAACAAGATGATGAGCTTAGTGGAAAGAAGTCGCCTTCACTAAGTGGGCCCGCAGGCTAATTTTGGTGCAAAGTCTATTTTTAGACTATGTCTATTTTTAGACATATGGATCATGTTCTATGAGTTGCAGGATGCTATTTGTGGATGGTTGGTCAAGTCGAAAAAAATAGATGGACTTCTATTTTTAGACATATTGGGCGGAATCTATTTTTAGATTGCCAGTCTAAAAATAGATATGTCTAATATTATTAGCTCTTAATAATATTTGGACTCTAAACATTATCTTATTCTCTTGGAGCACTTCAGTTAAGTGCACAGATGTGGCACAGGAGCTGACAGAAGGAATTACGCTATTCCTGAGGGTTAAGTGGAGCTATTGCATGGAGACTTCAGCTAGAACTCATGTGACAGAGTTTGGTGGAGTTATTGAGGTAGTTGGTGGAGTTGTGTTCAGTTTAACTCAGTTAGACACAGTTGAGCTAGTTGTATCTAGTCTAACTGATTGATACACTAGTGAGAGTGGTGTGAATTAATTAATAATTAATTCACTAATTATTAACTCATTAATCAACTAAAGAATAAATCAGTTAACTACAGTGCATGGACAGTTTCAGTGGAGACCAGTGGAGAGATAGGTGAAAGAGCAGTGTGACTATATTGGTGCATGAGTTTGCACCACACATTGATGGAGACACCAATGAAGATTGCGCAGTGCATACCAGGTGGATTTGAACTCAGTCAGGGCCAATATTCATCAGGGATTGCGCAGTAGAGGCAGGCTAACAGGTGGAGAAGATTGGAGCATGTGTTTTGCTAGATCTGAGCTTGTGTAGTGTGTAGCAATTGGAGATTGTACTGAGAGCTTGTGAGAAGCTTTGTAAAATGATTGTTACATGATCTCTATTATATAATATACAGATAGTTGGGGGTTTTCAGCTTTAAGCTTTCCTATAAACACTGTGTTTATATGTGTGATTGTTTATGGTTTTAATGTGCGCATGCGATTGTTTATATTTCCGCAATTAATGATCAATGGTAGAAGAGATTATGTATTATGCATGAAGCTCAAATAGTATGTGATCAGGATAATCTCGGTGAATAATATAACAGTTATTCAAATTTCTACATGGTATTAGAGTGATATTGATCATTGGAGCAATTGCAAGATATTGAAGCGGTTGAGTTTTGTGCTGGTGGAATTCGAATTTGCAGTAGTGTTTTCTTGGTGTCGAAGTTGAGATGTATTTCAACGGATTGCGATTGGAGTATGCCCTTGAGAGCAGCTCGAATTATATTGCATGGAAGGATGGGATGGAGGTGATGTTAGATGACAATGGGTTGAAGGAGTTCATAGATGCAGAAATTCCAAAGCCTACTTCTACTGATGCTGCTGTACTTGACGCATGGCAAAAGAAGACAACAAAGTGTCGAAGGATTCTATTGGAGGGCGTGAAGGATCACATAGTGTCCAGCCTTCATGGTAAGGCTTCTCCATTCTTGATGTGGAAAGCCTTGACAAATTTATTCTAAAGCAAGAGCGACCAGAGGAAGTTGGCACTCAAGGATAAACTCAGAAACATAAAGATGGAGAAAGGTGACAGTATGCCCAAGTACCTCACGAAGTTCACATAATGCAGGGATGAGCTGGGAAGTGTGGGGGTGACTGTAGATGACGAGGACTTGGTGAGCTTGGCTCTCCTTGGGCTTCCGAAGAGTTGGCATTCCTATAAGGACTCTGTCAATGGTCGGGAGAAATTGCCAGGATGGGAGCGTCTTTGGTCGGATCTTGTGCAAGAGGAGATAAGGCGAAGTACCAGGGATGGATCTTCATCAAGGAAATATGATGAAGAGAATTGCGCTTTGGCTACCAAGGCAAAGAAGGGGAAGAACAAGAAAGCTTCTCAATCTGGTGCAAAAGGAAATAAGCAGGACATGTCCAAGGTGAAGTGCTTTCACTGTCACCAACACAGACATTATGCCACAAATTGTCCACAGAAGAAGAAAAATAAGTAGGTTGCTGGATCTGCAGCTGGAGAGGCCTTAGCCTCACAGTTTGAGCTGGATTTTCGTTGATCGCATGCTTGGTCTCAAGTGTGATGGGTTCAGTGTGGTTTCTTGACAGTGGTGCATCTTTTCACATGACAGGAGATCGAGATTTGTTTACTAATCTAGATGAGAAAGATCTTGGAGTGCACATTGAGATGGGCGATGATTGTAGATACAGTGCGACCGGTATCGGTACCATTTCCTTTGAGAGGGAGTCTGGTAAACCCTTTGTATTGAAGTAAGTGATGCATGTTCCAGGATTGAAGAAGAATCTTATCTCTGTGGCGATGTTAGAAGACAAGGGATATGATGTTGTCTTTAGCGAGGGAAAGGCTTTCTTGCGCAATAAGGCAATTGGTGAGACCCGGAGGATAGGGGTTCGAGTTAAGAACCTTTATAAATTGTAGGTAGATGGTTGTGCAGCAATGGCAGGCAAGGCAGAAAGAGTGGTGAGCCGGGAGGATGGCGAGTTGTGGCACTAGAGATTGGGCCACCTTCACCATGGAGCTTTAAAGATACTGCAGTAGATTTCTACTGGGCTTCCTAAGGGTACTCTTGCGTAGTCAGATTAGTGCAAGGGATGTACCTTGGGAAAATTTTTGAAAGCCACCTTTCACGAGAAGGATAGTCGCACCACAACAATCCTTGAGAGAATTCACACAGACGTGTGTGGACCTTTCTCAGTAGCTTCGACAGCAAAGCATAGGTATTATGTGATCTTTGTTGATGATTTTTCTCGTAAGTGATGGATCTTCTTCATGTAGAAGAAGAGCGAGACATAATCAAAGTTCTATGAGTTCAAGGCACTGGTTGAGAAAGAATTAGGGAAGTAGGTGAAGGCTCTTAGGAGCGACAATGGTGGTGAATTCATCTCTGGTGAATTCAAGGACTTTTGCAGCGCATAAGGAATTCAAAGAGAGCTCATAGCACCTCATAACCTACAGTAGAATGGGGTTGCTGAGCGGAAGAACATAACAATCATGGGTGCTGCACGGGCGATGTTGCATGATCAGGGCCTTCCCATACACTTGTGGGTTGAGGCATGCAATACTGCAGTATATGTGTAGAACCGTTGTCCTCACAAGATACTTGGCATGAGTACACCCGAGGAGGCGTTTTCTGGTAAGAAGCCTGATATTTCCCATTTAAGGATTTTTGGTTCACCTGTTTACATTCATGTGACGAAGGATGCCAAGAAGAAGCTAGAGCCGACCGCAGAGGTTGGGATATTTGTGGGGTACACTGATATGCCCCACAACTATCGTGTGTATTTGCCAGACAGTCGCAAGACTGTTGTGCGATGGGATATCAAATTTCATGAGGAGAAAGCCATGAAGTGTTCGTTTGAGAGGAAGCCACACTTGCATGCAGCTGAGGAGCTATTAGTTCCTAAGGATGAGTCTCAGGATGTGGATCAGCCACAAGATGAGGTTCATGGAGTGGAAGAGACCACTCATGCAGCGCCAACCATCAGAGGGTGGAAGCACGCTACAGAAGCTGAGCGACTGGCTAAAGATGCAGAGAAGGTTGTAGGAGCACCTACATCACAGCGCGCCAGACAGAGACAAATACTGACCAGATATGACTGGATACATGGCTAACTCATTTGGTGTATCGTGACAGCAGCCATGGAATTTCGGGAGAAGCTATGGAGGATTCCATGGGTAGAACACATGGTGGAAGAGTATGATTCGATTGTCAGAAACAGTGCATGGGAGATTGTCCCAAGGCCAGAAGGGAAATCAGTGGTGGGTTCGAGATGGATCTACAAAGTGAAGCAGGCAGCTGACGGGAGTGTGGAGAAGTACAAGGCAAGATTTGTTGCCCAAGGATTTTCACAGATTGAGGGGATCGATTATGAGGAGACCTTTGCACCTTTCACAAGGTATTCTTCCATATGGATGATTCTTGCTCTCTCAGTGCATATGGGGTGGCAAATTCATCAGATGGATGTGAAGACTCCGTTCCTCAACGGAGTCATTGAAGAGGAGGTGTACATAGAACAACCTGAAGGTTTTGAGATCTTCAGCAGCGAGTCGCATGTGTGCAGGCTCAAGAGAGCACTATATGGGTTGAAACAAGCACCTCGTGCTTGGTACACACGGATAGACAATTATTTCACCGGACTTGGATTCTCCAAGAGTGAGGCGGATCCTAACCTATACCAGATTGTGGTGGAGGGTAAGTTGCTGATCATTGTACTCTATGTAGATGATTTGATTTTGACAGGTGATAAGCTGTTGATACTCTCATGCAAGGATCATCTTGCAAAAGAGTTTGAGATGAAGGACTTGGGCCTCCTTCATTATTTCCTGGGATTGGAAATTTGGCAAATGTGAAATGTTAGCAGCAATCGTTAAGACTGCAAACGTGTATGCTCTGAGATACCGGAGAAGTTCAACATGGCCGGTCATGTCGTTCGATACCCTCTTCCTGGTTGAGGAAGGAGGATGCTACTTCGGCGGAGGTAGTGGATGCCACTATTTATCGACAGTTGGTGGGGTCGCTTATGTATCTAGTCAATACACGACCCGACATATGCTATACTGTTAACCAGCTTTCACAAGCTATGGTTAAGCCTACCAAGCTCTACTGGAAGGCAGGAAAGCATGTATTGAGATATCTCGAAGGCACATTGGGATATGGATTATGGTATAGATAGTCGGATGAGGTGAAGCTATGTGGCTTCATGGATGCAGATTGGGCAGGGAGCCCAATGGATAGAAAGAGCACATCTGGAGGGATTTTCAAAGATCAAGCATTCTTGTTTCGGTACAACAGAAGCAGATCCCTGGCACCTGGGCCAAACAGAGGCCAGCACATGGTAGCAAGTTTGGTCGCAAAAGCAAGTTTGGTCGCATGCGAGGCTATTTGGATGAGGAAGATCCTCGCAGGTTTGTTCAGGTTGCATTTGGAGCCTACAGTGATCTACTGTGATAACCAGAGCTGCATCAAGCTCTCGGTTAATCCAGTATTTCATGATAGGTCCAAACATATCGACATCAGGTACCATCATATCAGATATTGTGTTCAGCGGAGAATCATGATGCTTTCATATGTTCCCACGGAGGATCAGGATGCCGACATCCTGACGAAGGCGCTCACCATGAGCAAGTTCGAATTCCACAGAGGCAGGATAGGGGTTGCAGATAATCCATATCTTGCTGAGAGGGAGTGTTGAAAATGCAGCAAGATGATGGAGCTTAGTGAAATGAAGTCGCCTTCACTAAGTGGGCCCGCAGGCAAATTTTGGTGCAAAGTCTATTTTTAGACTATGTCTATTTTTAGACATATGGAGCATGTTCTATGAGTCAGCAGGATGCTATTTGTGGATGGTTGGTCAAGCTCAAAAAATTAGATGGACTTCTATTTGTAGACATACTCATGAATCTAGTTTTTAGATTGCCACTAAAAATAGATATACAAGCCTAATATTATTAGCTCTTAATAATATTTGGACTCTAAACATTATCTTATCCTCTTGGAGCACTTCAAGCTTATGTGCATAGATGTGGCACAACAACTCGGATGTATGAATTACGCTATTCTTGAGGGTTAAGTGGAGCTATTGCATGGAGACTTCGGCTTAGAACTCATGTGACAGATTTTGGTGGAGTTATTGAGGTAGTTGATGGAGTTGTGTTCAGTTTAACTGAGTTAAACATAGTTGAGCTAGTTGTATCTAGTCTAACCGATTGATACACTAGTGAGAGTGGTGTGAATTAATTATTAATTAATTCACTAATTATTAACTCATAAATCAACTAAAGAATACATTAGTTAACTTCAGTGCATGGACAGTTTCAGTGGAGACCAGTGGAGAGGTAGGTGAAAGAGCAAGTGTGACTATATTGGTGCATGAGTCTACACCACACATTGATGGAGATGCCAATGGGGATTGCGCAGTGCATACCAGGTGGATTCGAACTCAGTCAGGGCCAATATTCATCAGGGATTGCACAGTAGAGGCAGGCTAATAGGTGGAGAAGATTGGAGCATGTGTTTTGCTAGATCTGAGCTTGTGTAGTGTGTAGCAATTGGAGATTGTACTGAGAGCTTGTGAGAAGCTTTGTACAATGATTGTTACATGATCTCTATTATATAATATACAGATAGTTGGGGGTTTTCAGATTTAAGATTTCCCATAAATACTATGTTTATATGTGTGATTGTTTATGGTTTTAATGTGCGCATGCGATTGTTTATATTTCCGCAATTAATGATCAATGGTAGAAGAGATTATGTATTATGCATGAAGCTCAAATAGTGTGTGATCAGGATAATCTCGGTGAATAATATAACAGTTATTCAAATTTCTACATCTCTTCAGAATATAACTTCGGAACATCACATATTTCTAACTCTAAACACATCATAGAAAGCACCGAAATCACTTGTCAAATTGGAGGAGGATACATGCCAATATATAGTTGTTCTCATATGTGAAGAGGTACATTATTTTAGTGAGCCATCTTAACATTCAGGAGGGTCGAATTGGCTTCTTGAGAATAATTGACCAAAATTAGATTTAAAAAAAAAATCATTTTTTTTCCCTAAGAAGTCCAAATATCACTTTGACTCATTGAAACCTAGAAGCATGAAGAATGTGCTTGACCTAAATAATAATTTGAGTAGAGCTTGAAAATCATACTTGAAAAATAAAATTTCTTTTTCTACTTTTTATTTTTACATGAAATATACAATGATAACTATGAAGACTGAACCTAGTTACATTGTCCAACACCTCTCTCCTCCCTCCATCTCTGTCTCTGTCTCTGTCTCTCTCTCTCTCCCTCTCTCTCTCCTTATCTCTCCCCTCCTCTCTATATTCCTTCCTCTGTCTCCCTCTGTCTCACCCCCCAACACACTCGCCCTCCCTCTCTCTCTCTCTCTATGATTGAGAATTGTCACTATGTGTAGTCAATAATATATGTAAGACCTAATATAATAATACTTATAAGTGATGATTATTATTATAATATATTGGAATAATAATAATTTCAATATTATTGATTGTTATACAATAATAATATATAAAGAAATAACCTATTTAAGAAACAATAATATGTTAAAATTACATTATAGGCATACCAATTTCTTATGATCAAATTGGTAGGTTTACCCCTTATATTTTACTTTACATTTTGTATTATATTTTACATTTTACATTTTACATTACATTACATTTTGCATTTTACATTTGCATATTGCATTTTACATTTTACATTTTACATTTTTCATTTGCATATTGCATTTTGCATTTTACATTTTACATTTATGCATGTTTTAATTTGAATATAATTTAAAACATCCAAAAACAATTTTTTTTTTCCTTTCTATATATATTTTTCCCGACATTTAAAAAAGAGTATCTCGACGCAATCAAATTGAAATTTATTCATTACATACAAAAATTAAAAATTACTTATAATTTTGAAAATAATAGTTTTATTTAGTTTAAAAAAAATAAAATTTACTCTATAATTGATTAAAATTGTATATTTAATATTTTATTTTTTTTTGAAAATAATTGTGATATAAAATTAATATAAAAAAGTTTATAATTTTATAAAAATAATTTAGAAATATTTTCCATAAAAAATTAAAATTTTAATTTTATAAAAAAATTAAAAACATACAATAAAATGTTAAACTTTCAACTTTACTAAAAATATAAAAATAAATTAACATTTAGCCTATACATCAAACGGTAATATAAAAATAAATTAACATTTATCATAAATCATCCTTCCAAAATAATTAGTACTATATACAAATTTTATTTTTAATTTTAATTTTAATTTTTTTTTCCATATATTTTTATTCAATAACCTGTATAATATTTATATATCTTAGGGGAAGATTATGGAATGGAATTTGTTTTGGGGAAATTAAAATTTTTAAAAGGTGTTAAAGCTCTATGGAATTTTGTACAATCATGGTGATAAACATCCCATTGTGAGTAGATCGATCTTTTTCCAACCAATAAATAGGCTCGCCCCAACCTAAACTTAACTAGTTACAATTATATATATATATATATATATATAATGGTTCGATAGATGTGATCTATCAACGTTTATCATCATTATCATTACTCAATATATCCTCGGACATGAATAAATTAAAAAAATAATAATGTTACTTTAAAATTAATTGAATAGTATATCCTCATACATGAATAAATATTTAAAATAAAAATGATGATGATGATGATTAACATCCACTAAGACCAATGCGGTCTATCAGACCTCAAGAAAATAAAAAGAATCTAATTGTGATTATTTAAAATCTTGTTTCTATGATAAAAAGGAAGGGAAAGAAGCACTCAAAAATCACTATAGTTGGGTTGAATTAATAAGTCAAGAATATTGGAAGTGTGGCAAATGTTAGGGAATTGAGAGCAGATGTAAGTAAGAGTTGAGCAATATAAAATTAAGTGTTTTTCATCTTCCACCCTCTTAGTATCACAAATCTGACAGATTCTATCGTCCTAGGGAGTCTTGGGAGTAGATCACCACTCGGTTTCACTTCGAAGTTCATGAGAATTAGTTCTTATCCTAGTGATGTTCATTTTTTTATTAGTGGTGGTCAACAGTTCTGGTTATCAAGGGTGGGGTTGATCACCTCCTTATAGTATTTTAACTTCCTTTTACCCTCCAACTCCTTATAATCCCATAGATTTTCCTTAAAATCGGAGGAAATAGTATCTTTGACACTATCCTTGCTTCCCATGATGATCTCCTCCTTAATCCCCCAATGGTTGAGCCAAGACTGGGCATCCTTATGCCACCTGGGCTTGAGTCGAAGGTGGGGGTTTTGAATAAAGTTAAAATCAATTCTCGGGAGCCTCTTGGATTCAATGTTGTAAAGCTTCTTCTTATACATTAGATATCTAAACATAGTTGTATTGTAAATGGGGGACATGCCAATTTCGATCAAGAGGATATGATAGGGAGTATTTCCTGAATTTATTTTGAATCATCTCAATCTTTCTCCACGACTCTCTAGATATACTGCAACCCTAAACTTCACAACATTATAAGACAATAAGGATGAAAATAGTCTCAAAGAGGAACATTTTTTACTCCAAATGAAAATATCGAACGACTTACAATTGTATTCATGCTCGTAATAAGCTTTCCAACCTCTAATTATCCTTTTCTCGATGTTATAATTCTAGTTGAGCTGATGAGGAAAGTTAATACCCAAATATTTATAAGAAGAAACCTACTCTAAGCAATGATTATCATAAAATAAACTACCACATGTGATCTTTTTGGATTTAATGATAATGACTTTAGTATCGTCAATATTAGCTGTCATACCCATGTTGGAGCAGCAGACATGAAGAGTCTTAAGCTACTTGTCTAGGTCATCATGAATTTTTGCAAGGAAAAAAATATCATCAACATAAAGGAGAAGAGTAATGATTATACCAGTAAGCTCGATATCTTTACAACTTACATTTTTCTATCTTAAAATTAAAAATCACATCCTAATACACCTATCCATTATAAATGAAGGTTGTGATATTTTTGTAAATGCTTCGAAAATTTCGCTCATATGATAGGATGTGGCATTGTTGTGAACTATGTAACTAGAGGCACCTACTAAAGCACCTATCCATTAAAGCACATATCCATTATAGGTGAAGGCTGTGAGATTTTTGTAAATGCTTCGAAAATTTCACTGATATCATAGGACATTTTTGTTAACTATGTAATCGAGTTTATGGGAGTTTGGGTTGTTTCTGTTTTTATTTTGGGGCGGGTTTTATATCCTGCAACTTATTAAATATTTGCAGGCTTCATAAATTCAGTAAATTTTTTGGTTTTTAAAAGTTTAATAATTATGGTGTCTCTTAATTGTATATTCAGAATCTAATAACTTTGTCATGATTTTTTGAAATCTAAAAGTAACATAGTGTTTGAGAGAATTGAAACAAGGTCAATAGGACTGGGAAGGCTTGGAGCGAGGCCATTGAGGATACATATTTCTTTGGTTATAAAAAATAAAATGCGGTGGGGCAGTATATGTTCACTGCTAGATTTAAATTAGTTTAAATCGTGGGCATATACTGCCCCACCACATTTAATTTCACATAGCCTAGGAAATAAGGCTAGCCTCCAGTTCGTATTGGTTGATATTTTATTATATTTTAAGTATTTAATGTAGACATTCATGTATGTGTTTGATGTGTACTAATTTATTTTATATTCAAGATGTATTTTTTTCTTTCAAATATATAATATGGAGATGTTTAATGTCTAATAATTTGAATTATCATTTTGATATTAAATTTGTTAGGTTTCATTATTTCTTTTTCTTATTTTTCAAAATCTAAATAAAATCTATATTTTAGTAAATTTGGAATCAGTTTTAAATGTTTAATTTTTTATTTTTTTTTAAATTCCTAAGAATTATTTTTAAATTCATTTTATTATACATATGTTAATTTTAAGTTTACCAAATTGTTTATAATCCATTAATGATATGGTATCTTTTGATTCATCAATTTTAATTCTTATATTTGTTATTTATTAGAAATTTTAACTCTTTTTTCTTGTGCTTATGAGATTGTTATTTTGGAAATGATCTTAGCAAGAAATTTACAATCCTATAAAATTTGTACTTCACAATGGATATGACTATAAACGTTGGCAAAACCAAAGTCATGATAATTAAATTAAAAAAATCACCTATGATACTTTATTTATGACAACAACTCCTTGGAGGGAGTTCCTTCATACAAATATCCGAGAATCAACATCTATCATAAGCTCAATTTAAATTATAACATTGAGAAAAGGATAATTAGAAGTTGGAAAGCTTACAATGGGTTTGAAAACAATTGCAAGTTGACAATATATTTGAATTTGAGATTACGAAAAACTCCTCGTCTTTGAGGCTCTCACCACTACTATTATTTTATTGGATATAAGGTTTTGGGTTGCAGTATATCCAAAAGGTCATGAAGGAAGATTGAATATATATTTTATAACCTACAAAATCAAGATTAAGGGAAAAAAATCCTACCTAATTGAAGCAAGCTTTCCCCCCACTGAAAGCATGACTATGAATAGGTATCTTATGTATAAGAAAAAGTCATACAACATGGATGATTTCCCCCCATTGAGAACATGATTATGGCTAGGTATCTTATGTATAAGAAGAATTCATACAACATGGATGCTAAGAGGTTTCGTAAGATTGCTTCTAACTCTAGCCAAAGCCCCCATCTTCGGCTCAAGCAAAGGTTGCATAAGGATGCCTAGTCTTGGTTGGATCATTGAGGAATAAAGAAAAATATCATCTTCCAGAATATATAATATTAAATATATATTACTTCTAAATTTAAGGAGAAATTGTAGGGAAATAAAGAGCTAGAGGGAAAACGGAAACACATATATTATAAGGAGGTGATCAACCTCAATCTTGAAAACCAAAATTGTATCTTTGTTTTGATCAATGTAAATAAGAAAATGACCATTGCTAAGATTAGAAATAATTCTAATGAGCTTTATAGTGAAACTACGTGTTGGTCAATTCCCAAAACGCCATGTGATGAAAAAGTTTGTCACCTCTGCTATCCTAATAAGGTTGAAGATAAAAAATATTTTCTCTTAGATTACTATCCTAAGAAGGTTGAAGATGAAAAGTAATTTCTCTTAAATTATCCTTCTTATACTCACATTCGACCGAATTCAAAGTATTTGCCACATTACCAACCTTAACCTTTTAACTGAACAAAAATATGGTAATCTCTCTTTAAGAATAAAAATAAAAGGTTTAAAAACTCATTATTCCAATAAATTATATAAATCTTAATGAGTGTTAATCATCCTCATATTCAAAATAATCAATTAAATAATATAATGGATAGTTATTACTTTAAAACAAAACCATACTGATTTTTTTTTTTTCCCAAAATTGATTATAATGTACACATTTAAATAAAAATTTTATTATTAAAAATATACCAATGTTAATAAGACATATCACTCAAGTTCGACAGTTTGAAACTCAAATTTCAATCTGCAGTGGTAGATATGTTATGTGTCTTGACCAATGTATGTTAATTAATGCCTACTTTAAACCTCTACCTTGTTCAAATATATAGTATAGCATGTTCCTACCTGTTCGACTCATTAACCATGTGACCCACTGTCATTTAAAATCGTGATTACCTTTTGAGAATGATAATGGTTATGAATATAAGTCTCAAGAAGTGGCCCTCGAAAAAATTGTAAGAGAGCAAGGTCCAAAAGTGAAGAGATTGAAGGGTTTCCCATTACACACAAATCATAAGTGAAAGTTTTGCACATATGTAGAGTTAACCTTTCAAATCCACACAACATGATGAACAAAAAGTGACAATGTGATTGATAGAATAGGACGGGGAGAGGCTTGCATTGAGGCCATCCACTCGTATGCCTTGGGGTTGGTTGGTTGATATTTTATTATTATTTTGAAGATTATAACATGGACATTTATGTATGTGATTAATTATGTATGTGATTATTTAAGGTGCATTAATTTATATTGTATTTCAATGGTCATTTTGATATTAGATTAGTTATTTTATTTATTTATTTATAAGAGTTTAGAATCAATTATAAATATTTATAATTAATTTTTTTAAAATTGTTTTTATAGGTTGGTTGGAATTTAAAATTTCATGGAACATAATTCTTTATTATTAAAGTGATTTCTAATTAAATCACTCTCTAATATTTTGTAAACAATATTTTCAATTTTATTTTACTATACACTCGTTAACTTCTAGCTTTATTTTTTAGTTATATTGATCATGTATTTTTACTTTAAATTGTTTAATGCATTAATGATATTGGATTTATATTTTAATTCATCAATATATTTGTTATTATATCATTATTTTTAACTCTTCTTCTTTATGTTAGAGATATTGTTTTTTTGGAAATGAGTCATTATGCTACTAGCAAGAAATTCAAAATCTCTTTTGGAAATGAGCCATTATGCTTTTAGCAAGCAATTCAAAATCTTCCAATATATCTGGTCCAAGATGGATATGAGTGTAAATGACAAAACGAAAGTCGATAAGTAAATTCAAAAAGATTACCTATCATACTTTTATTTATGATAACAACACTTTGAAGGAAGTTCCTTCATACAAATATATATGAATCAATATCTATCATAAGGTCAATTGGAATTATAACACTGAGAAAATGATAGATAGAGGTTGGAAACCTTACTATGGACTTGAAAACAATTGTAAGAACACATATATTTGAATTTGGGATTAAAAAAAGCTCCTCTTTGAGACTCCCCTCACTCTTGTTATTTTATATGGATGTAAGGTTTAGGGTTGCAGTATATCCTCCAAATAGTCAGAAAGGAAGATTGAATAGATCCAAAATTAGTTTATAACCTATAACCTCAAGATTAAAATAAATACTCCTTACCCTATCCTCCTCATTGAAGCCATCATCTTCCCATTGGAAGCATGGATACAACTAGTTATCTTATGTATAATAAGAAATTATACAACATGGACACCAAGAAGTTTCATAAAATTTCTTCTAACTCTAGCCAAATCCACCACCTTAGGATCAAGGGAGGGTGACAAAAAGATGCCTTGTCTTGGTTGGATCATTGGGGAATAAAAGATAAAGATCATCTTCTTGAATCTAGATAATATTAAAAATATTATTAGTCCCAAATTTGAGGAGAAATTATTGGGAAATAAAGAGCTAACGAGAAAAATGGAGCTACTATATTATATTATAAGGAGATGATTTACCAGAAAAATGAACATTGAACATTGTCAAGATAAGAATTAATTCTCATGAGCTTCATAGTGGAACTAAATATTAGTCAATTCTCAAAACACCATTGGATAAGAGTGTTTGTCACTTATAATATCCTAAAAAATTGAATATAAAAAATACTTTCTCTAAAATTATCCATCTTATACTAACATTCAATTTAATTATCAAAACATTTATCACATTACCAACCTTGATCTTTTTAACTGAAAAAAAATATAGTAATATATAAAAATAAAAAATAAAAAAAACTCTCATATTTTATTATTATTATTTAATATTTTACAATAACATTTAAATTTATTAATTTTATTATTTTAAATACATAAAAAAATATTAATTTTATTATTTTAAATACATAAATATCGGACAACCTAATTATTTTTCTAAACAAAATTAATAAAATCTATCAATTAACCTACCTATCTAATTATTCCCTTAATTAACCTACCCTATCTAATTATTCCCTTAATCCCCAGGCAAGTTTGATAAACCTCGAACCATAACCAGTATAGAAACCAACTTTTTCAAACAGTTTGAACCCAAAACTTCCATTACCACAATCAACACATTAACGTGTATTTGCCAGGAGCAGATGAATGTGAATGTGTCGAATAGTTAGAGGGCGCTTAGCTGTGCTGCAATGCATTTTGTATGTGTTTAATGTATTAAAAAATAGAGTTGTTTTTAGTGTGATTTTATGGAATTTTTGGTGTGAAATCTTAATTTGTGTTATTTAAATTGATTTTTTATTTTATTTATGAATTAAGTATTTTTAAAAACTCTAAGAGCATTTTGATTATGCAAAATTACCCATCAAATTTGTGATTTCAATAAATTTCTTTAAAATTTTAGAAAAATTATACCTATAATCCACCTAAAAAATTTCCAAAATTTCCAAAATATATCACTAAAAACAAATAGTTAAAAAATAATAACAAACTCTACGAGTAAGACTTAAAACTGGGAGTAGCGGTAGAGACATGACGCTCCATGGTAACTAAAAAGCAGGACACGTCTCTTGCTCTATATTTATCTTTTTCCGAAACATTTAGTCTTCTTCGTTCATTAAAATAAACTCTACACATTTAAAAAAAACTGACATAAGCCATCATGCTTACTCTTTCATGCATTTCAAACATAGAGAAATGGGAAAAAGAAAAAGAGTCTCTCGGTAAGACTCCAGAGACTCTGAGCAATAACTGCTTCATGCAAAAACGATGCGAAACAGTGAGAAAAGCCTTCGGGCGGAACAATGGGAAGCACCTCGTTTGCATGCCAAAATTTCGTTGTATTGGAAAGAAAATACCAGGGTGGCGTTCCAAGACTAGGGCATGTTCATGTTCACACTACGATCCTGTCAGTCACGCTCTCAATTTCGACGAACAATGTCCGCAAGACAATCCAGATTATCGCGTCGTTTGTTTCTCATCGCGATTCGCACCTGCTGTTCGTGCAAAGTCCGAGTCCTCCAAATGATCACACTAACCAATTCTTCTCATTCGTTAGGTGGCTTTGTATTGCCTTGCTTTACTGGCTGCGTCTAATAATGAATGCTCTACAAAATTTCTGCAATTAGGGTTTTCGACCACGATACCAACCGCTCAGATATTTAGGGTTTCCATTGATTTAGGGAGTTCAATCATAAATAGCCCTGTTCAGGATTGAGTTCTCGGATTTGGCGACCAAGCCTCCTTTGGACTAAATTAATTCGCATTCATTCAAACATAAGAATAAAAAGTTGACTTAAAGAATCACAACTAAGGTGTTTTTGTCAAAACAATATATTTATGAAGTGGTTTTTAAATTTTTCATAAACATGTGTTTTTTCAAAAAGAAAATATAATATTTTTTAAATAGAAAAACAATGTTGATTGTAATAAAAGCTAAAAATGAATATATATATTTATTTACTTTTAATTAAAAATATTATAAAGCATAATTTGTTGTTGATATTATTATAATGGGTTAAAAATATGTTATTTAATTAATGATGTATGAAGTAATATAATTTCATATCAATATTAAAAAGATATAAAGTAATTAGAAGTAAAAAAAATTGTGATTATGATGTTTAAACTCTATAGTTTTCAAAAATATTTCAACAAAAAATTTAAATAAACTACTTGAAGATCTATCTTAACTAATTTATGTGGACATCAATTTCATAGAAAAAGTTATATAGAAAGAAAATGTAGAAAATATTTAAATGTTATACTTAATAAAATATTCAATTTCTAAAGAAAAAAAAAAAGAAATAATTAATAGCTAAAATATAAAATATATCGTGATAAAAACAAGGGCTTTAAAGTAGCTAGTCCCTGCAGCTTAGCTTAAGTATTATTGAATGCCATCACCAAAAATTGAGAAATATGATTAACTAATATTGTTCATATTAACATATATACACTTTAATATATATGTTTATTTTATTTATATATATTTATGTGTTTTTATCTTTTATTAATATATATAAATTTTTATAATTAAATTTATTAAAATATGTTTTTAATATAAAAATAAGTAATCTTAAATTAAAAATATGGGTAAAAACTATAAACCATGAAAAAGAAATAGTATAAAAAGAATAAAAAAATAAAAATAAAAAATAATTAAAACAAAAAAGTAGTAACTAATCGAAATGGAAATTACTAAACAACCACCTTAACCAATCATATGAAAAATAATTAAATTTAAATAATAATAAAAAATAACAAAAATTAAATTGACAATGTTAAACTATGAATAAGTAACTGAAATTTTTGGTCATTCACAAGCTAATAGCAATCAAGAAAAACTGAATGTGCTTGCAACATGTATAATAATAATAATAATAAGAGTAATTCATTCAATTTTCAATATAAATTAATACCTAATATTTAAAAGTATTTATAATAATAAAATAATTTAATGCCCGTAATTAATAAAATATTTTAAAAGACAAAATTACCTAATATTGATGTATACTTAAAAATATATTAATAACTAAAAAACCCATTTTATTATAGACAATGTAGTCCATAGATAAAATGTCTTAATGTACATGTTATGCAAAATATTTTAATGTCAACTTTTTATATATTATATATTGTACTGTAAAGTAGTCTTACTATTTTACATCTTGGTCCTTTTAAGTATATTTATTTTGTCAATTTTCCTTAAATCCAACAAATATATTATTTTAAAAGAATAACTTTATATATCATATAAAGCAATTCAAAAAAAAAATTATGGTTAAAACTTTTGAAGTAGTTTCACTTTTTTACATTTTGGTCCTTTTCAATGTATTTTTTTTTGATGAATTTTACTAGAAATTCAACAATTTTATTTTCCAATTTGACAAATTTAGCGATGAGACTTTCCTTAAATTTTGCACTCTAAAAAAAGTTAACACTTGAATAAATTTGATAATGCTTGGTGCATGCTAGATCTATGCTTAAGATATATATATATATATTGATTTATTTAAAATGTAGAGTTGTATAGATTATATCATTATAATTTGGGATGAGGGAAAGACTATTATTATAATAGTAAGTAGAAAACTTATTATAATTATAAAACCCAACTTTGTGAGTAGTGATATTTCTTTTATTCAATTTAATATATAAGATTCAATATCACTGTAAATTGTATATTAATAAATTGAATAAATCAATATAAATTATATATATATATATATATATATATATATATTTAATTTTAATAATAAAAAATTAGTTGAAATCATAAAAAATTGTTTAATTAAATTTTATAGGTCTCCTTATACGATTGAGAAGTGCATTCATACTTTTGGGGATGGGAGGTCATATATAGTGTGGACTTCCCTCGCAACATTTTAATGTTTTTTTATTGTATATCTATTCATGGATCTTATGTGTTAGGGTTTAGATTAGAATTCTTATTTTAAATTAGGATACATGTTTGCAACTTCAAGCCTTGATTAGCTAACCCATTCGCTTCATTAATGTTCTTTCTCAAGATGTGATACAAATCAAGCGGAATCATTTCATTATGGACTATTTTCTTTCAATTATATTTCTTACTTTGTTGTTTTTTGATAAAAAATTTTTTTACCTTTTTGAATGATCATTTTTGAATCTCCAAGTACCACCAAATCATCAATCCTAGTTGTTTTAGCCAACAATACTCCTTGAAGCATGTCATATGCCTCTACATGATTATTTACCATGTGTCCCAAGTCATAATAATGTTCTATAACCTTGCTTTCATCAGGGTTGAGAATGACCCTCTCGCTCTCGCCACCCCCTATTACTAATAACATTTCATATCTCTTTTAAATTGAGTGTTCTCCCTTTATTATACCTAATCTACCATTTTTTTTATATTTTTTTCCAATAAATAGCGAGTTCAAACATTTAATATTATATTTGATGTAAATATTGAATATAATATGAAACACCATCTCTACAATTATGTCTCTACTAACTTATTGGCATGTTGAGCTCAAAAATTTAATATTATACTTTATGTAAATGTTGGATACCATATAAAACACCTTATCTACAATTATGTATCCACTAACTTAGTTGCATGTTTAGGAATTTATGTTTTTCTTTCACAATGATTTTTTAATTTTCATTTACAATACCTTTCTTTTTTCAATGCAATTGCATGCAACCATATCCATATCCTCTATAGACACTAATCAAATTATTTTTTTACCTAAATATTTTGTTTTAATTTACTTTCAAGATCCCCCCTTTTTTATTTCAATTAACTTGCATGCAACCATTTCCTCTATACACACTTATCATTGTTACGTGAAAACATGCTAAAAACTACATTTTTTTTTTTTTTAAATAATTTTTGGAAATATTGTTGTTTTTGATGTCAAAGGTAGATGGAGACTACTTATGTCCAAGATAAAGATTTAAAAATGAAGCTTGTTGGAAATATTGTTTTTGAAATTTTGATGCCCCAATTAGATGCATTATCTTTGAAGGCATTTGCACTCCATTTACCTAGCTCAAATGAGAGAATAAGATATATGGTTGGAAATATAATTCCAATACCTTTCCAATGACATATATGATAGTTCCTCTAATTCCGTAGGAATGAATATATATGAAATGTTTTTCAATATGACCCAACCAAAAAGTGGGCCCCATTTGTGATCCAGGTGGATATTGGTGGCCCCTCGCATATTACACTTGGACTCGCATCGTTGTTTCTTTAATTGTAGCATAACTAACTATTCTTGGCAGTTTTTCAGGTCATAAACTTTTGAAGCCATTTTGAGGGACTAAAAGACATTTTTTTTGGGAAAAAGAAGAGATTAGAAAAATGGAAGATTGGTTTAGTAGTATTTTTCGATCTCCTCTTGGAGATCTTCAAAACAAGGTATTATGATAGTCAAACGAAGATTGTATGTAAAAATTACGACCCCAGAAAGTTGACGTTCCACTAACCCCAACAAGGCCCATAAGCTTTTGGTGCTTCATCTCCTAAGGTTAGGTTTTTGGATGTTTAGGGTTTACAATTATTTCTCAATGTTAAAAATTCCACCAAGCCTCATTGTAACATAGTTTAGAAGGTATGTATCCACCACATATCTTCTTAGAGATAAACTATCATCGCCTAAGCTAGTTTATTTCCATGTTGCATGTAAACAATTTTTAATACTTTTTTATTAATGAATTGCAGTTTTGTTTTCACTCTATCTCTGTATTTATGTTTATATGTGTATTTCATTTTGTTCCTTCCTAAATCTAGATCAATTTAGATACCCTATATTTGAAATAATTTTGACTCCAATTACCTAGATACAATGGGAACATAGAATATATGGTTGGAAAGATTATTTCAATATCTTTCCAATAAATAAGATGGTATTTAATTCCATATGAATGAGGAGATAGGAAATATTTTTTTTATCTCATACTTTTGTGATCCATATTGATTCTTTGAAACTGACTTTCAGATTAATTGCATCATCATTATTTGTTGGTTGACATTTCAAACCCTTTAATGTGGTTCATCCTTAGAACCAAATTAGAGGGTTTGAAACATCTACCAACAAATAATGATGACCTGATTAATCTGAAATTCAGTTTCAAAGAATGAAATATTTTGTCAAGTTGACGCAACCAAAGTACAAGTAGGCTAGCCAAACCAGTTTTGCAAGTCATCCACATAAGTGAATGCACAAAAGTTATAAATAAATGGAATATAAGTTCATATTTTAAAATCAATTCATTAAAGAACATATCTAAGGTTGCAAATATGAAGAATAACTTTTGGGGTGATTCTTGGAGTCTAAAGGTGGAAGCAAAAATGTGATATATGGTGTGAAAAATGTAGAGATTATGATGTAGACACAAACCTACTCTACTGCTCTGCGGACATTAATTCACAATTGAGAACAAAATTTTTAGACATGTAATAAGAAAACACACACATGCAAATAATATTTTTCCTGGGGAAAGAAATCTTCTAAAAACCCCAATGCCTGCTTGGATTAATATGATGAATAGAGATGTATTACAATTTCTTTGCTCAACTGAGAAAAACCCACAAGTGTATAAACTATCGCTTTGCTTACTGAGAAGCTCTAACCCAGACTTAGTCAATTTCTACCTCTACTTCAACTCCTATTTCCTTTCATCGTTCCTTGAGAAATTAGGCCCCTATTGTTTAGGAATTTATACAAAATGGATTGTGTAATTCCTTATGCTAATCATCTGACTACATGCAACACATGTACACTCAAGACTAGTCTATAACTGATGTTACACTACCTTGGAATATCCACCAAGCTTGAGGAACTCGAATTCTCTGCATGCACTATCTATTTTGGGAGGATTAATCAGTTAACTGGATGATCACTGAGTTTGACTGAAGTCACATTGCACAACTGACCCTCCACTAGTTCCGTTAACAGTTAGAACTAGTTAGTGGGTTCAAAAGGTTGATAACAAATAACTGATATGTGATTATTTCGAAATAATTTGTTTTCAATTAGAACTAGTTTAATTGAAAACAACCTTAGATAATTGAATTTAACTGCTACAAATTAGCAATCCCACATGATTAACTAAACTCTAACTCCTCCAACACAAATTTACTGAGTAAACTAGGTGACGCAAGACATGTCACACAAGTTAACTACATCCAATTTTTCTACTGATGTGGAAATTCGAATTTTCCCAACTTGGCCAAGGAAAAATTAAATTGAAAATTTCTTGCTTCATTTTTCAACACTCCCTCTTAGCAAGAAAGGGATTATCAACCACCCCTATCGTGCACTTGTGGAACTAGAACTTCCCTATTGACAAGGGCTTTGTCAAAATGTCAACGTCTTCTTCCTTGGTTGGAATGTACTGCAACAACATTATCCACCTCTGCATAGAATCCCACAAATGGTGATACCATATATCTATATGCTTGGATTGATCATGAAAAAAAAAATTCTTAGAGAGCTTAATGAAAATCATTATCAGAGTAGATCACATTTGGATTCATAATCTAAACAAAAAATCCAAAAAGTATCTTTCTCATCTAAATATCCTCACATGTTTCTTGACTTGCAATGATGTGTTATGCTTATGCCAAGATGAGCACCAAAGATCTTTGATTCCTACTGTACCAGGAAACCATTGCGGACCCAACGCTGAAAATTCCACTTGATGTACTCTTTCAGTCTGATGGACTCCTCGCCCAATCTACATTTGTGAAGCCAAACAACTTCACTCCCTCAGTCCGTTTCTACCATAGTCCAAACTAGGTAAGGCCTCTGAGGTTAAAACATGCTTAACTTCCTTCTAAAATAATTTGGTTGGCTTAACCATAGCTTGGCTTAGCTGGTTGACTACATACCACATATTTGGTCACGTGTTCACAAGGTACATCAATGAACCTACTAGCTTCCGATAAATGGTAGCATCCACTTCATCACTTGAAATGGCATCCTCCTTCCTCTAGTTGGTCGGTAGAGGTATCTCCATGGGTTTAAAACTCTCCATGTGGAATCTATGCAATATCTCATTTGCATACTTTCCTTGAGAGATAAATAGTTCCCCATCACCTTGCCATAATTCCAAGTTGAGGAAGTAGTGCCAGAGACCCATGTATGCCATTTCAAATACTATTTCAAGGTCCTCCTTGCAAAATTTGATTAGTTGTTCATCACTAGTTAAAATAAAATCATCAACATATAAGACAATAATAAAAAATTTACCTTCTACCAAGATATGATAGAGCTTTGCATTCGCTTCACTTTTGGTGAAGCCCAAACTAGTGATAAATATCGATCCTGTTGTACCAAGCAAGAGGTGCTTGTTTGAGACCATACAATGCTCACTTGAGTCTCCACACATGATACACTTGATCAAAAGTCTCAAAGCCTTCTGTTTGCTCGATGTACACCTCTTCCTCAATAACTCCATTGAGGAATGTTTCTTTTACATCCATTTAGTGGATCTTCCACCCCATATGTTTAGATCTTATTAAACATTGGAGCTAAGTTTTATTTATCGTTTAAATTCATTGTGGGCGGAGGTTAAAAGGTCTAGCCCTCATTCAACGTTACTATACGCCAAGAAACTTGCACTTAAGGCTTAAACGACAGGCGGAAACCTTGGCAACGACTAACCATTAGCCTTTAATATCACATGTGACAATGCCATATTTAACATTTATTCTAACGGTTAGTTCAAATAGATATGTCAAACAATTAAACTGGCGGGTTTTGTGCATGTGACCAACACTCCCTCAAATTAAATACCATATTTAACCGCCCGAATAAACTGGAGTGCGCCACCAAATTCGGTGGGATTTTCCATATTTGTCGAACTTACCTCTAGTTCTCCCACATTTAGCGGGGTTTTTTTACTTGACATTGGGAAGAATGTTTTTATTATTATAACTTCTCCAATATTGAGCCACTTTGGACAAAATTTTGGTCAATTTTGGGTATTCTAAGCATTCTGGAGCCGTTGGGACAGGTTGCAGAGCCAATAGAGGTGTTTTATAGCCATTTTTCTTCAGGGAAAATTGGAGAGCCATCAGGGCCATGAGGGAAATGGAGCTGCATTGGGCTACACGTCACTGTTTTAGGTGAAATAAAAGTCATTCTTAGCTTATTACTGCCTTCTGGATTCATTTTCATAGTAGTTTTTGTATTTTTAGGCATTTTTATCACTGTATAACCAATTTGAGCATCATAATATAGCAAGGACATGCCCATTGGGAGCCTTGGACCCGACAGATGTAACCCAGGAGGGGTGAACTACCTCATCATGTTGTTGTGTGTTTATGGTGAAGTTATTTTGCTGTGTATTTCAGATTCAAGATGTTAAACAATAATTTCAATTAACATTCCCTCACACATAAATTCAAAAACAATTACCAAAATACTTTGTTTAATTTGCAAGACATGACAAACTCTTTGAACACTTAATTAAATGGAAAAAAATACTTTAAACAACAGTACAAATACTTTCATTTTCAGATCAGATGGTATTGGAGCTCAGGATTTGAGTATTAAGAGCTAGAAGTTGATTGTTTGCATGTTTTGATGCTTACTAGGCTTAAAATCAAGAGAGGTGAAGGAGATTTGGTTAGTGTAAAAAGTAATCCACAACCAAAAAGGGTCAGAGATCCACCTCCAAGAGCCATAGAAGCAGCTTTAAGCACGTCTTCAAGAGAGGGAGAAGCTCTTGAAGATATGGATCCCAAGGAAGAAGAACGGGTATTCCGAAAAGCTTTCCTAGACATGACAGAGATGGTAAGGATACTCTACCAAGAAAGGAATGATAGGCTTGCAGAAGAAGGGTATAAACACCTGAAATAAGGAGAGGGTTATTCAGGAGGAAAGAAAAGTGATGACAAGTCAAAGAAAGGACACGGAGGAAATGATGATCCACCATCCCCATCTTCATCCTCTTCCTCTACATCGTCATCCTCAACTTCGATGAATCAATCTCACAAGTCTAAAACCATCGGTAAAAGTCCATTTTTAAAGCTTGATGTTAAATTTGAGTTACCTATGTTTAACGGTGAAGTCAATGCAGAGAAACTTAACAATTGGATAAGACAGTTGGAAGTTTACTTGAGGATACAAAACCTTCATGAAGATGACACCAAGATTCAGTTAGCCTCTTTAATAATGGAAGGAGCAGCATTGGTATGGTGGGAAGCCAAGACCAAGGATGAAATTAAAAAGCATGGTAAGATCACTTTATCATGGCCTGAATTTATTTCTGCAATTAAGCAGCAATTTTGTCCATTAGCTCATTTACAAAAGGCTATCATGAATTGGAAAAGTTTTAGACAACTTAAAGGACAAAGTGTTCAAGATTACACTTAAGAGTTTAGAAGAAGGGCTTTACTAATTGGAATTGATTTTCATAGTCAAGATACCTTGCTGAAATATATAGGTGGTTTATGCACTTATCTTATACATACTATCCTTATGTTTAATCCTACTAGTCTAGACGAAGTTTGTGTACAAGAAACGCATTTAGAGGCTACAGATAAACAATATTTTGATGTGAATATGGATAGTGAATTCAAAGGAAAAGGGAGGAAAAGAAATGCAAACTCTAGGAAAGAAAAAGGAAAGTTCTTTTGTAAAAACTATTCCAAAACAAGCCACGATCAAGACCATTGTTGGAAGCTTCATCTGGAGCTGAAAATAGAGAAATTTAAAAACAAAGATAAGGCCAAAGAAAAGGGAAATACTATTGCAACTGTTGAACAAGACTTAAGGTCTGAATCAGGTGACGAAACTAAAAGCATAACCATGGTACTAAGGAACATAAAGGGAAAAGAGTTTGTTAAGGAAACAAATCCCAGTTCTAGCACTTTAAACTGTCACATAGAAGCTCAAAATGAAAAGAGGAGGATAGAGCTATTTCATATAAGGATAATCTCAAAGCACACAAAGATAGACACACTGTTTGATAGTGGGTCTCAAGCAAATCTCATCTCAGAAGACTTAGTCAAGAAGCTAAAACTTGAGACCATACCTCATCTAAAGCCATACCCACTTGGATGGATTTGCAAGGATGCTAATTTGCAAGTCTCAAGAAAGTGCATGTTGCGCTTCGCCATAACAACTCATTATGTTGATTTGGTTGAACTAGATGTAGTATCGCTTGACATTACAGGTGTGGTGTTGGAAGGTCCATATTTATATGACAGAAAAGCGATCTTCCATCACCATGAGAACAAGTATCATCTTTTCAAGGATGGAAAAGAGTTTATTGTGAGAGCACATCAGAAGAAGCTAGAATCTTCTTTAGTCAATGCAGGGCAATTGAAAAGGCTTGTCAATGCAAGTTAAAATCTGACTTTGTTGATGGTTAAGCAAAAAAATTTTGTACACAAACCTTTTCATGTTATTGCTGATATAAATGATGATATGTTTCAGCCTGAAAGCAAGTAGTCTCTGGAAGATGACAAGATGTTGCAGGAAGTTCCTTTGGTGTCAATCAGTGCAAAGAATGAAGTGTCGGTGCAAATTGGTGCAAGAATCCAAGAGAGGGTAAAGCATGCAAGCAAAGAGGACACAAAGTTCAGCATGGGTCAATGCTGGTTTCAAAATGGCAGGTTGGTATAACGAGAAAACTTGGTCGAGATACGACGCAAGTACATGGCTCAATCGACAAAAAATCACCATGAGGACAATTGGCAAGGTGAATCTTATTTTCAGTCTCCTTTGAAGTTAGAAAATTGTAGAAACAATATTTATTTTGCAAATTTCAGTTGCTGTTCAAAAAATTTCAAAAATTTGCATCATGACACAGTCAAAGTTAACAACGGTCGGTCAACAGATTCAAGGAAGAATTTGTCTTTTTATGAGAAGCTCAATTTGACGAAGTCAGGAAGATTTCAGTGGTTCAAGGTCAGAAGAGTGGAGAATAAGTCTCCTCATCTTCAATTTCTGTAAATCAAAGAGCTTTTGGGGTCCAAAAGCTTCCCATTTGAGAGGTGTGATTAGGTGATCATGTCCAAGTGGAAAAAATGCTCAAAAATGGAATTTCTCAGAATTGGTTGAAACCTAAATGACCGGATAGGCCTCATCGCTGCTATGCTGGCACCGTGAATGACACTCAAATCCGACATTGTATGAGAAAGATATGCAGGTTTGAAGTTTTCAGTAACCTTCAAAAATCTAGTTTGACCAGGGTTGACTTTGACTTTGGAAAATATTAAAAAAAAATTCCTTGGAATATTCCCTGGAATATTTCATAGAATATTCCATCGAGACGTATCAGCTTTTGACAAGTGTCATTCAATGATTCGAATTTTGGTTTGACTGTGTAATTTTTGGCCAATCAGCGGGTGGCACGTGGCAAGCCCGGAGACCGCCACATGGCACCAGGCTGTGGAAAATTGGCATGTTAAATTTTTTTGTAAGTCCACAGGTTTTAACCCCAGACCTCCCGCTCGCTAGCACAAGGACTTAGCAACACACCATATGTTTAAATCTTATTAAACATTGGAGCTAAGTTTTATTTATGGTTTAAATTCGTTGTGGGCGGAGGTTAAAAGGGCTAGCCCTCATTCAACGTGAATATACGCCAAGAACCTTGCACATAAGGCTTAAATGGCGGGCATAAACCTTGGCAACAACTAACCGTTAGCCTTTAATATCACATGTGACATCGCCATATTTAACATTTATTCTAACGGTTAGTTTAAACGGATATGTCAAACGGTTAAACCGGCGGGTTTGGTGCATTTGACTAGCACTCCCTCAAATTAAATGCCATATATAACCGCCTGACTAAACTGGAGTGCCCACCAAATCCGGTGGGATTTTCCATATTTGTCGAACTTAACTCCAGCTCTCCCACATTTAGTGGGGTTTTTTTTACTTAACATTAGGCAAAATGTTGTTTTGATCATAACTTCTCCAATATTGAGCCAATTTGCACGAAAGTTTGGTAAATTTTGGGTATTATGAGAATTCTAGAGCCATTGGGATAGGTTTTAGAGCCAAAAAAGGTGTTTTATAGCCATTTTTGCTTCATGGAAACTTGGAGAGCCATCAGGGCCATGAGGGAAATGGAGCTGCATTGGGCTACACTTCACTGTTTTAGGTGAAATAAAAGTCATTCTTAGCTTACTTCTGCTTTCTGAATTTATTTTCACAGCTGGTTTTTCCTGTTTAGGTCTTTTTCTCATTGTATAACCAATTTTATCATCATAATATAGCAAGGACATGCCCATTGGGAGCCTTGGACCGACAAATGTAGCCCAGGAGGGGTGAACTACCTCATCATGTCGCTGTGTGTTTATGGTGAAGTTATTATGCTATGTATTTCAGATTCAAGATGTTAAACAGTAATTTTAATTAACATTCCTTCACACATAAATTCAAAAACAGTTACCAAAATACTTTGTTTAATTTTCAAGACATGAAAAACTCTTTGCATAGTTAATTAAATGGAAATGAATACTTTGAACAACAGTACAAATACTTTCATTTTCAAATCACTTTGCATCAACAAATGGATACATTATTGTTTCTAATCTTCAAAGACAAACAAGTTGAAAACTACAATTTTGTTGTTGTTGTTGTTGGAGGATATCAAACACATGTTATGAAATCAACACTTTTGTTTTGATAATGTTGATTCTATATTGGCTTCGGTAGAGAGTTTTTTGGTGTCAGATTCTACCTCTGGTGACCTAGCTGACCCTCCTAGAGATCCATATGTTCCACCTATAGATAGTGCTCCAGACCTTACTATTATCTCATTGAACCAAGATTAGATATTGAGCTCATATGTTTTTGCTGATATTTTTTTAATTTTGTACCATGTTGTAGATGCTTCTTTCTTGGATTTCATAACTTCATAGGTTTGGGTATATCATGTTTCAAATTTCATTCCTAGGTACTTACTTTTTTTATGTAATTGATTTCATCCTTAGTGATGTTACTAATGGGTTCTATGCAGTACTTGGATTTTGGCGAATTTATATGTTTTCGGTGGGAAAGTGTTTTTGTTCGTGGTTAATTTGTGGTAGGTGCATTCTCGTTGGTTCATGGATGCGATGTGAATGTTCCCAATATATTTTGAGAGTGATCACAAGATTGATGGTAAAAAACTTCCCTGGTGTCTTCTATCCTGGGTATATCATTGTTCTGAAGTCTTCCAAATTTTTATGGAATGCGACAAGAGTTATGACTATGGCTATGGCTGTGGATATGGATATGGTGTTGGTTAAAGTTATGTTGTTGTGTATACGTAAAATTTTGTCTCGAAGATGCAAAGTTGATGTAGCCCAAATTCTTGGTTAAATGGGGAATGGTTTTCATATGTTGATGTCTTCATCATTGAAACTGAGTCATTGTTGGTTGCTGTTGTGGGGAGGAGTTTTACACTGTCGCCCCTCTATATTTTTTTATTGTATGGTCTAGAATAATTCACAAAAAAAAAAGAAAAAAATTGATGTCGAATTGATAAAGTCATAGTCGACAGATTCAAAGTTGATAAACTAAAATTTGTTGACCATGGCTCATAAAAAAATTGATGTAATATATTAGGAGCTTATATTTACATCTTAAACAAGATTGATGGTTTTTCTCTTTTGGGTTTCCACATGAAATCCTTTGTGTCATATGTGTTGTTTCTCATGATGTGTGTGTATGTGTTTAGTCATATTGATTACATATGATACATTGTTGATGAGTCACATGAATGGTTTCCAAGCTTGAATGAAAATATAAATTAGCATAAAAGTAAAAATTAGCCTTAATACTAGTTCAACCCCCTTCTTAGTATTAACGTTATTTCTAACAATTGGTATCAGAGCCTGGTTCCTTCATGGACAACTTAGTCGCTTGAAGGTAGATCAAAAGGAAACATGGCTAATCAAACTTGGATTTAACCAAAGGGAGCACCATATTTGAATGAGGCATATTATGAGTTCTGGAGGTTTAGAATGTAATCCTACTTAATGGCTCAATATTTTGATATACGGTGCTCTGTATTGAATGGAGAAAAGGGTGAGCATAATGAAGAGGCCAAGATAATTACCACGAAAGGAGCCATGTTAGAGTGAGATGTTAATAAAGTGAACAAATGTGAGACAACTAAAGAAATGTTGGGAGGATTGGAACATATGTTTTGAGGAGATAGTCATAAGGCACAAGAGAAGGTTGAACAACCTTGTTGCTCAAGTAGAGAACTAGAACATGCAGATGTTGTTGTTGGAAGGAAGATGAAGAAGGAATCCTCAAATAAAGAAGATTCTTAGAGGAATGAAGACCCTTATTTCGATATGCAAGCTCCTTCTCATCACTCTTGAGATGATAATGAATATTTAGATGAGAGGTCAAGAAGCTGATAAGGTAAGCTATTTTTTCATTTCAAATGTAAATAAGTGAATCATCATTTATATGTTCATATTTAGTACCAAAGAAAAGGATAAATATCCATCGAGTAGTAGTGATGAATGAAGGGACCTACCTCCGCGTAGCGATTTTAATACTAAGTCTACGAAGGCATACATACTCAACCCCCTCTGGTTTTGAACCTGTGACCTCTTAGGAAGAAACATATGCTCTTAACCATTAAGCCCACTATACATGTGTTAATTTTAATCTTTAATTTTCAGTTATATTGATCATGTATTTTTACTTTAAATTTTTTAATGCATTAATGCTGTTGGATTTATATTTTAACTCATCAATTTAAATTTGTATATTTGTTATTATATCATAATTTTTAACTCTTCTTTTTTATGTTGAAGATATTGTTCTTTTGGAAATGAGCCATTATGCTTTTAGCAAGTAATTCAAAATATATTTTGGAAATGAGTCATTATGCTTTTAGCAAGCAATTCAAAATCTTTCAATATATCTGGTTCAAGACATTGGATATGAGTGTAAATGAAAAACGAAAGTCATGATAATTAAATCCAAAAATATTACCTATCATACTTTTCTTTATGATAACAACGCCTTGGAGGAAGTTCCTTCATACAAATATCTATGATCAACATCTATCATAAGGTCAATTGGAATTATAACACTCATAAAATGATAGATGGAGGTTGGAAACCTTACTATGGACTTGAAAACAATTGTAAGAACACATCTTTGAATTTGGGATTAAAAAAAGCTCCTCTTTGAGACTCCCCTCACTCCTATTATTTTATATGGATGTAAGGTTTAGGGTTTTAATATATCCAAATAGTTATGGAGGAAGAGTGAATAGATCTAAAATTAGTTTTTAAAAGTTTAATAATTATGGTGTCTCTTAATTGTATATTCAGAATCTAATAACTTTGTCATCATTTTTTGAAATCTGAAAGTAACATAGTGTTTGAGAGAATTGAAACAAGGTCAATAGGATGGGGAAGGCTTGGAGTGAGGCCATCGGGGACTACATTGTCCTTATTAGGATAGCAGATGAAAAATATTTTTCATCTTCAACCTAATAAGGTTGAAGATGAAAAATATTTTCTCTTAGATAACTATCTTAAAAAGGTTGAAGATGAAAAATACTTTCTCTTAAATTATCCTTCTTATACTCACATTCAACTGAGTTCAAAATATTTGCCACATTACCAACTTTAATCTTTTAACTGAACAAAACTATAGTGATCTCTCTTTGAGAATAAAAATAGAAAGTTTGAAAACTCATTAATCCAATAAATTATATAAATCTTAATAGACATTAATCATGATCCTATTCAAAATAATCAAATAAATAATATAATGGATAGCTATTACTTCAAAACAAAACCATGCTAATTTTTTTTTTTTTCCAAAATTGATTATGATGTAGACATTTAAATTTAAATTTTATTATTAAAAATATACCAATGTTAATAAGACATATCACTTAAGTTCGACCGTTTGAAACTCAAATTTCAATCTCCGCAGTGGTAGATATGTTATGTGTCTTGACCAATGTATGTTAATTAATGCCTACTTTAAACCTCTACCTTGTTCAAATATATAGTATAGTATGTTCTTACCTCTTCGACTCATTAACCATGTGACCCACTGTCATTTAAAATCGTGATTACCTTTTGAGAATGATAATGGTTATGAATACAAGTCTCAAAAAGTGGCCTTCGAAAAAATGGTAAGAGAGCAAGGTCCAAAGCTGAAGAGATTGAAGGGTTTCCCATTAGACATAAACCATAAGTGAAAGTTATGCACATATGTAGAGTTAACCTTTCAAATCCACAGAACATGATGAACACAAAATGACATTGTGATTGAGAGAATAGGACGGGGAGAGGCTTGCATTGAGGCCATCCACTCATATGCCTTGGGGTTGGTTGGTTGATATTTTATTATTATTTTGAAGTTTATAATATGGACATTTATGTATGTGATTAATGTGTGATAATTTAAGGGGCATTAATTTATATTGTATTTCAATTGTCATTTTGATATTATATTAGTTATTTTATTTTATTTATTTATAAGAATTTAGAATCAATTATAAATATTTATAATTATTTTTTTAAATTGTTTTTATACGTTTTCATGGAACATAATTCTTTATTATCAAAGTGATTTCCAATTAAATCACTCTCTAAGATTTTTTAACCAATATTTTTAATTTATTTTATTATACACTCGTTAACTTTCAACTTTATTTTTTTTTAGTTATATTGATCATGTATTTTATTTTAAATTGTTTAATGCATTAATGATATTGGATTTATATTTTAATTCATCAATATATTTGTTATTATATCATAATTTTGAGCTCTTATTTTTTATGTTAAATATATTGTTCTTTTGGAAATGAGCCATTATGCTTTAGCAAGAAATTCAAAATCTCTTTTGGAAATGAGCCATTATGTTTTAGCAAGCAATTCAAAAACTTCCAATATATTTGGTCCAAGATGGATATGAGTGTAAATGAAAAAAAGAAATTCCATAATTAAATTCAAAAAGATTACCTATAGTACTTTTATTTATGATAACAACACCTTGGAGGAAGTTCCTTCATACAAATATATATGAATCAACATCTATAATAAGGACAATTGGAATTATAACACTGAGAAAATGATAGATAGAGGTTGGAAACCTTACTATGGACTTGAAAACAATTGTAAGAACACACATATTTGAATTTGGGATTTAAAAAAGCTCCTCTTTGAGACTCCCATCACACCTGTTATTTTATATGGATGTAAGGTTTAGGGTTGCAATATATCCAAATAGTTAGGGAGGAAGATTGAATAGATCCAAAATTAGTTTATAACCTATAACCTCAAGATTAAAAGAAATACTCCTTACCCTATCCTCCTCATTAAAGCTAGCATTTTCCCATTGGAAGCATGGATACAACTAGGCATCTTATGTATAATAAGAAATTATACAACATGGACACGGTAAAATTTCTTCTAACTCTAGCCAAATCCACCACCTCAGGATCAAGGGAGGGTGACAAAAGGATGCCTTGTCTTGGTTGGACCATTGGGGAATAAAAGATAAAGATCATCTTCTTGAATCTAGATAATATTAAAAATATTATTAGTCCCAAATTTGAGGAGAAATTATGGGGAAATAAAGAGCTAGAGAGAAAAATTGAGCTACTATATTATATTACAAGGAGACCATCCCCCAAAAATGAACATTGAACATTGTCAAGATAAGAAATAATTCTCATGAGCTTCATAGTAGAACTAAGTATTAATCAATGCTCAAAACACCATTGAATAAGAGTATTTGTCACTTATAATATCCTAAAAAAATGAATATAAAAAATACTTTTTGTAAAATTATCCATCTTATACTAACATTCAATTTAATTATCAAAGCATTTATCACGTTATCAACCTTAATCTTTTTAACTGAAAAAATTATATAATAATATATAAAAATAAAAAGTTAAAAAACTCTCATATTTTATTATTATTATTTATTAATGTTTTACAATAACATTTAAAATTATTAATTTATTATTTTAAATACATAAAAAAAATTATTAATTTTATTATTTTAAATACATAAATATCCGACAATCTAGTTATTTTTCTAAACAAAATTAATAAAATCTATCAATTAACCTACCTATCTAATTATTCCCTTAATTAACCTACCCTATCTAATTATTGTCTTAATCCCCAGGCAAGTTTAATAAACCCCGAACCATAACCAGCATAGAAACCAACTTTTTCAAACAGTTTGAACCCAAAACTTCCATTACCACAATCAACACATTAACGTGTATTTGCCAGAAGCAAATGAATGTGAATGTGTCGAATAATTAGAGGGCGCTTAGCTCTGCTGAAATGCATTTTGTATGTGTTTAATGTATTAAAAAATGAAATTGTTTTTGGTGTGATTTTATGGAATTTTTGGTGTGAAAATTTCATTTGTATTATTTAAATTGGTTTATTTTATTTTATTTATGAATTAAGTATTCTCAAAAACTTGAAAGGCATTTTGATTATGCAAAATTACCATTAAATTTATGATTTCAATAAATTTCTTCAAGAAATTATACCTATAATCCACTTAAAAATTTTCCAAAATATAACAAGAAAAACAACTAGTTAAAAAATAATAACAAACCCTACCAGTGAGACTTAAAACTGGGAGTAGCGGTAGAGACATGACGCTCCATGGTAACTATAAAGCAGGACACGTCTCTTGCTCTATATTTATCTTTTTCCAAAACATTTAGTCTTCTTCGTTCATTAAAAAAAACTCTACACATTTTAAAAAAAAACTGACATAAGCCATCATGCTTACTCTTTCATGCATTTCAAACATAGAGAAATGGGAAAAAGAAAAAGAGTCTCTCGGTAAGACTCCAAAGACTCTGAACAATAACTGCTTCATGCAAAAACGATGCGAAACAGTGAGAAAAGCCTTCGGGCGGAACAACGGGAAGCACCTCGTTTGCATGCCAAAATTTCGTTGTATTGGAAAGAAAATACCAAGGTGGCGTTCCAAGACTAGGGCATGTAGTTCACAGTACGATCCTGTCAGTTACGCTCTCAATTTCGACGAACAATGTTCGCAAGACAATCCAGATTATCGCGTCGTTTGTTTCTCATCGCGATTCGCACCTGCTGTTACTGCAAAGTCCGAGTCCTCCAAATGATCACACTCACCAATTCTTCTCATTCATTAGGTGGCTTTGTATTGCCTTGCTTTACTGGCTGCGTCTAATAATGAATGCTCCACAAAATTTCTACAATTAGGGTTTTCGATCATGACACCAACAGCTCAGATATTTAGGGTTTCCATTGATTTAGTGAGTTAAATAATAAATAGCCCTGTTCAGGATTGAGCTCTTGGATTTGGGGACCAAGCCTCCTTTGGACTAAATTAATTCGCATTCATTCAAATAAAAAGTTGATTTAAAGAATCACGACGAAGGTGTTTTTTTCAAAACAATATATTTATTAAGTGGTTTTTTAATTTTTCATAATAGGAAAATTATGTGTATATTGGGTATAAGGGTGATATGTGATTTCATCTTGACATGTGTTTTTTTCAAAATGAAAATTGAAAAGCAATGTTGATTGTAATAAAAACTAAAAAATATGCATGTTTATTTAGTTTTAATTAAAAATATTATAAATCATAATTTGTTGTTGATATTATAACAATAAGCTAAAAATATTTCACTCAATTAGTGATGTATAAAGTAATATAATTTCATATCAATATTAAAAAGATATAAAGTAATTAAAAGTAAAAAAAATTGTGATTATGATGTTTAAACTCTATAGTTTTCAAAAATATTTCAACAGAAAATTTAAATAAACTATTTGAAGATCTATCTTAACTAATTTATGTGGATATCAATTTCATAAAAAAAAGTTATATAAAAAGAAAATGTAGAAAATATTTAAATGTTATACTTAATAAAATATTCAATCTCTAAAGACAAAAATAAGAGATAAGTAATAGCTAAAATATAAAATATATCAGATAAGAACAAGGGCTTCAAAGTAGCTAGTCCCTACAACTTAGCTTAAGTATAATTTAATTAAATTAAAAAATAATAAAAACAAAAATTTCATCACAAAAATAAAACAACTAATACAATACTGTATTATTGAATGCCATCACCATAAATTGAGAAATATGATTAACTAATATTGTTTATATTAACATATATACACTTTAATATATATGTTTATTTTATTTATATATATTTATGTGTTTTATCTTTTATTAGTATATATAAGTTTTTATAATTAAATTTATTAAAATATGTTTTTAATATAAAAATAAGTAATCTTAAATTGAAAATATGGAGGGAAAACTATAAACCACGAAAAATAAATAGTATAAAAGTATAAAATAATTTAAAAAAAAATTAGTAACTAATAGAAATGGAAGTTACTAAACAACCACCTCAACCAATCACTTTTGAAATAATTAAATTTGAATAAAATAAAAATAACAAAAATTGAATTCATTTTTATAGTATGGATAAGTGATGGAAATTTTTGGTCATTCACAAACTAATAGCAATCAAGAAAAACTGAATGCGCTTGCAACATGTATTATAATAATAATAATAATAATAATAATAATAAGAGGGAGAGTAATTCATTCAATTTTCAATATAAATTAATAATATTATTTATAATAATAAAACAATTTAATGTGAGTAATTAATAAAATATTTTAAAAGGAAGAATTACCTAATATTGATGTATATTTAAAAATAGATTGATAACCAAAAAAACCATTTGACTATGGACAATGTAGTCCATAGATAAAATGTCTTAATGCATATGTTATGCAAAATATTTTAATGTCAACTCTTTATATATTATATATTGAATTGTAAAGTAGTCTTACTATTTTACATTTTGGTCTTTTTAAGTATATTTATTTTGTCAAATTTTCCTTAAATCCAACAAATATATTATTTGAAAAGAATAACGTTATACATTATATAAAACAATTGAAAAAAATTATGGTTAAAATGTTTGAAGTAGTTTCACTATTTTACATTTTAGTCCTTTTCAATTTATTTTTTTTGGATGAATTTTACGAGAAATCCAACAATTTTTTTTTTCCAATTTGACAAATTTAGGGATGAGACTTTCCTTAAATTTTTCACTCTAAAATAAGTTAACACTTAAATAAATTTGATAATGCTTGGTGAATGCTAGATCTATGCTTAAGATAAATATATATTGATTTATTTAAAATGTAGAGTTGTATATAAATTATATCATTATAATTTGGGATGAGAGAAAGTCCATTTTTATAATAATAAGTAGAAAAATTATTATAATTATAAAACCCAACTTTGTGAGCAGTGATATTTCTTTTATTCAATTTAATATATAAGATTCAATATCGCTGTAAATTGTATATTAATAAATTGAATAAATCAATATAAATTTATTTTTAATATATATATATATATATATATATATATATATATATATATATATATATATATATATATATATATATATAATTTTAATAATAAAAAATTAGTTGAACTCATAAAAAATTGTTTAATTAAATTTTCTAGGAAGAAGAATAGGCATATATATATATATATATATATATAATATTCTCATAGATATATATATATATATATATATATATATATATATATATATATATATATATATATATATATATATGGCTACCCAAGTTCAATTTTTTTTACATATATATATCACTAACTAGAATTTTATATTATAGTAGAAAATTTAAGCTTGGGTCACAATTTGTACAAATTTGAGTTGAGGTGAATTACTAATTTTTCATAGGTTGAGTCTTGTCATAACTTGGTCTACCATCATAGATGGTGGTTCAACTCCCTTATTGCACACCTTATAAGTCAACAACATCACTTTCCTATGCATTAATTCCATTTTCTCTTCTTAGTACTACCACTTAACTCTTCCCACTGCTCTATATTCAGATGAACTAAGGTCCTCCTTATACGATTGAGGAGTGCATTCATACTTTGGGGATGGGAGGTCATATATAGCGTGGACCTCCCTTGCCACCTTTTAATGTTTTTTTATTGTAGATTTATTCATGGATCTTATGTGATGGGGTTTATACTAGAATTCCTATTCTAAACTAGGATACATGCTTGCAACTACGAGCCTTGATTAGCAAACCCATTGGCTTCATTAATTTTCCTTCTCAAGATGTGATAGAAACGAATCAAGCGAAATCATTGCATTATGGACGATTTTTTTTCAATTATATTCCTTAGTTTGTTGTTTTTTGATAATTTTTCTTTTACCGTGTTTTGAATGATCATTTTTGAATCTCCAAGTACCACCAAATCATCAATCCTAGTTGTTTTAGCCAACAATACTCCTTGAACCATGCCAAATGCCTCTACATGATTATTTACCATGTGTCACAAGCCATAATAATATTCTATTACCTTGCTTTCATTAGGGTTGAGAATGACCCTCTCGCTCCCGCCACCCCCTATTACTAATAACATTACATATCTCTTTTAAATTGAGTGTTCTCCCTTTATTATACCTAATATACCATTTTTTTATATTTTTTTCCAATACATGGCGAGTTCAAACATTTAATATTATATTTTATGTAAATATTGAATATAATATAAAACACCATCTCTACAATTATGTCTCTACTAACTTAGTGGCATGTTGAGTTCAAAAATTTAATATTAGATTTTATGTAAATGTTGGATACCATATAAAACACCTTATCTACAATTATGTATCCACTAACTTAGTTGCATGTTTAGGAATTTATGTTTTTTTTTCACAATTATTTTTTAATTTTCATTTACAATACCTTTTTGTTTTCAATGCAATTGCATGCAACCATATCCATATCCTTTATAGACACCAATCAATTTATTTTTTAACCTAAATATTATGTTTTAATTTACTTTCAAGATCCTCCCTTTTTTATTTCAATGAACTGGCATGCAACCATTTCCACTATACACACTTATTATTGTTACGTGAAAACATGTTAAAAACTACATTTTATTTTTATTTTATTTATTTTTATTTATTTTTAAAATTTTTGGAAATATTGTGGTTATTGATGTCAAAGGCAGATGGAGACTACTTATGTCCAAGATAAATATTTAAAAATGAAGCTTGTTGGAAATATTATTTTTGAAAGTTTGATGCCCCAATTAGATGCATTATCTTTGAAGGCATTTGCACTCCATTTACCTAGCTCCAATGAGAGAATAAGATATATGGTTAGAAATATCATTCCAATACCTTTCCAATGACATATATGATAGTTCCTCTAATTCCATAGGAATGAATATATATGAAATGTTTTTTCAATATGACCCAACCAAAGTACAAGAGGGCCCCATTTGTGATCTAGGTGGATATTGGTAGCCCCTTGCATATTACACTTGGATCCCCATTGTCATTTCTTTTTAGTTTCATTAATTGTAGCATACCTTACTATTTTTGGCATTTTTTCGGGTCCTAAACTTTTGAAGCCATTTTGAGGGACTAAAAGACATTTTTTTGGGAAAACGAAGAGATTATAAAAGTGGAAGATTGGTTTAGTAGTATCTTTCAGTATCCTCTTGGAGATCTTCAAAACAAGGTATTATGATAGTCAAATGAATATTATATGCCAAAATTACGACCCCAGAAAGTTGACATTCCACTAACCCCAACAAGGCCCATAAGCTTTTGGTGCTTCATCTCCTAGGGTTAGGTTTTTGGATGTTTATGGTTTCCAATTATTTCTCAATGTTAAAAATGCCACCAAGCCTCATTGTAACATAGTTTATAAGGTATGTAGCCACCACATATCTTCTCAGAGATAAACTACCATTGCCTAAGCTAGTTTATTTCCATGTTGCATGTAAAAAAAATTAGTACTTTTTTTATTAATGAATTGCAGTTCTCTTTTCGATCTATCTCTGTATTTATGTTTATATTTTTATTTCATTTTGTTCCTTCCTAAATCTAGATCAATTTAGATACCCTATATTTGAAAGAATTTTGACTCCAATTACCTAAATCAAATGGGAGCATAGAATATATGGTTGGAAAGATTATTTCAATATCTTTCCAATAAATATGACAGTATTTAATTCCATAGGAATAAGGAGATATGAAATATTTTTTTATCTCATACTTTTGTGATCCATATTGATTCTTTGAAACTAACTTTCAGATTAATCACATCATCATTATTTGTTGGTTGACATTTCAAACCCTTTAATGTGCTTCATCCTTAGAACCAAATTAGAGGGTTTGAAACATCTACCAACAAATAATGATGACCTGATTAATCTGAAATTCAGTTTCAAAGAATGAAACATTTTGTCAAGTTGATGCAACCAAAGTACAAGCAGGCTGGCCCAACCAGTTTTACAAGTCATTTGCATAAGTGAATGTACAAAAATTTAAATAAATGGAATATAAGTTCATTTTAAAATCAATTCATTAAAGAACATATCTAAGGTTACAAAGATGAAGAATAAATTTTGGGGTGATTCTTGGAGTGTAAAGGTGGAAGCAAAAATGTGATTTATGGAGTGAAAAGTGTAGAAATTATGATGTAGATTTGTGACTACTCATGAAATTTTAATCAAAATTAGAAGACACAAACCTACTCTATTGCTCTGCGGACATTAATTCACAATTGAGAATTTTTTTTTTAGACATGTAATAAGAAAATACACACATGCAAATAGTATTTTTCTTGGGGAAAGAAATCTTCTAAAAACCCCAATGTCTGCTTGGATTAATATGATGAATAGAGATGTATTACAATTTCTTTGCTCAAATGAGAAAAACCTGAAAGTGTATAAACTATCGCTTTACTTACTAAGAAGCTCTAACCCAGACTCAGTCAATTTCTGCCTCTGCTTCAGTTCCTATTTCCTTTCATCGTTCCTTGAGAAATTAGGCCCCTATTATTTACGAATTTATACAAAATGGATTGTGTAATTCCTTATGCTGATCATCTGCCTACATGCAACACATGTACACTCAATACTAGTCTAAAACTGATGTTACACTACCTTGGAATATCCACCAAGCTTGAGGAACTCGAATTATCTGCATGCACTATCTATTTTGGGAGGATTAATCAGTTAATTGGATGATCACTGAGTTTGACTGAAGTCACATTGCACAACTGACCCTCCACTAGTTCCTTTAATAGTTAGAACTAGTTAGTGGGTTCGAAAGGTTGATAAAAAATAACTGATATGTGATTATTCTAAAATAATTTGTTTTCAATTAGAACTAGTTTAACTAAAAACAACCTTAGATAATTGAATTTAATTGCTACAAATTAGAAATCACACATGATTAACTAAAATCTAACTCCTCCAACACAAATTTATTAAGTAAACTAGGTGACACAAGACATGCCACACAATTTAACTACATCCAATTTTTCTACTGATGTGGAAATTCAAATTTTCCCAAATTGACGAAGGCAAAATCAAATTGAAAATTTCTTGCTTCATTTTTCAACACCCCCTCTTAGCAAGAAAGGGATTATCAACCACCCCTATCATGCACTTGTGGAACTATAACTTCCCTATTAACAAGACCTTTGTCAAAATGTCAACGTCTTTTTCCTTTGTCGGAATGTACTGCAACAACATTATCCACCTCTGCACAGAATCCTGCAAATGGTGATACCATATATCTATATGCTTGGATTTATCATGAAAAACAATATTCTCAGAGAGCTTAATGCAAATCTCATTATCAGAGTAGATCACATTTGGATTCATCATCTAACCAAATAATCCAACAAGTATCTTTCTCATCTAAATCTCCTCACATGTTTCTTGACTTGCAATGATGTGTTATGGTTCTGCCAAGACGAGCACCATAGATATTTGATTCCTACCGTACCAGGAAACCACTACGGAACCAGCATTGAAAATTCCACTTGATGTACTCTTTCAGTCTGATGGACTTCCCGCCCAATCTACATTTGTGAATCCACACAACTTCACTCCCTCTGTTCATTTCTACCATATTCCAAACTGGGTAAGGCCTCTGAGGTACCGTAAAATATGCTTAACTGCCTTCCAAAATAATTTGGTTGAAAAAACCATATATTGGCTTAGCTGGTTGAATACATACCACATATCTGGTCACGTGTTCAAAAGGTACATCAATGAAACCACTAGCTTCCGATAAATGGTATCATCCACTTCCTCACCTGAAGTGACATCCTCCTTCCTCCAGTTGGTAGGTAGAGGTGTCTCCATGGGTTTAAAACTCTCCATGTGGAATCTATGCAATATCTCATTTGCATACTTTCCTTGAGAGATAAATAGTTCCCCATTGCCTTGCCATACTTCCAAGTTGAGGAAGTAGTGCAAGAGACCCATGTACGCCATTTAAAATACTATTGCAAGGCCCTCCTTGAAAAATCTGATTAGTTGTTCATCACTAGTTAAAATAAAATCATCAACATATAAGACAATAATAAAAAATTTACCTTCTACCAAGATATGATAGAGATTTGCATTCAATTCACTTTTTGTGAAGCCCAAACCAGTGATAAATATCGATCCTGTTGTACCAAGCAAGAGGTGCTTGTTTGAGACCATACAATTCTCGCTTGAGTCTGCACACATGACACACTTGATCAAAAGTCTCAAAGCCTTCTGTTTCCTCGATGTACACCTCTTCCTCAATAAATCCATTGAGGAATTTTGTTTTTACATCCATCTGGTGGATCTTCCACCCCATATGTATAGCCAGAGCAAGACTTGATCTAATGGATGAGTACCTTGCTATAGTAGAAAAGGTCTCCTCATAGTCAATCCATTCAACTTGATAGTACCCCTTGGCCACAAATCTGGCCTTGTACTTCTCTATGCTTCCATCTACTTCCTACTTTACCTTGAAGATCCATCTCAAACCCATAACTGATTTATTTTTTGGTCTTGGGACCACTTCCCAAACACTGTTCTTTATAATGGATTTGTATTCCTCCACTATTGCATCAACCCATATAGGTTTCTCTAATGCTTCCTCAAAAAAGGATGGTTGAGTCTCTACAAGCTTAGTCATTAGAGCTATGTAGCTAGTGTACCGATATAGTGACCTTCTATGCCTGTGAAAATTTGAAGGAGCACCAACATTCTCCCTCGCAAACTGCACAATTCTCTTAGCTTGCCTGGTTCTTTTCCTGCCTTCTCTGGATGGTTCTGTTTGAGTGGATGCCTCCACTCTCTGCTCCTCAATTTGTGGCTGTTGTGCAACTTTTTGAGGTTCCTCCTTTGGAACTAAAATCTCCTCTTTTGGTGGGATTTGAAGCTCCCTCTCAAGAGAGAACCACATCACTTTATTCTCATCAAATTTTACATCCCTTCGCACAATTCTCATTCTGAGGGATGGCAAGTACACAAAGTAGTTGTGGAGAGTTTCTGTGTAACTCGCAAATACCCCCAATTTTGTTGTCATTTCTATATTATTCCTTGATACTATGGAGACATGGCAGTAAACAAAGGCTCCAAAAATCCCGAAGTGTGACACATTCAAATTTCTCCTTGAGAAATCATCCTCCGGTGTAATCATGCCTAGAATATGATAAGAAGGAAAAATCATATTTGAGCCTTAATGAGTTAAGGAAACAAGAACCCGAAAACTATAAAATAAATTAATTTCAGATTATCTCATTAAGTAGAAGAACTTACCCGCTGAAGATTCCACATGGGAGGATGTGAATTTTATACATAAGCATCCTAATCTAATCAATCGTTGAGGAAAATGCTGTTTTTGATTGAGAGAGACATGTTAGGTCCCTACAATACTAGTGTATTCCCCTTATTATTATTGTTAGTGTAGCCCCCTATTGTTATTGTTGTGCCAATGTCTCCCCTGTGTTGTTATTGTTGTGCCATATAGAAGCCCACTATTGTCATTGATGTTCCCTTGTATTATTATTTTCACGTAAGCTCTTATTATATTATGAACACTTAGAATCCTATATATACCAAGGAGGTCTTATCCTTTGAATCATCTAATAATTGTTCATTTATGTAATGTAAAGGAGGTATCCCCCTCAAAGAAGCTAATTTTTAGGTCGTTGATCTACCTTTTCTCCTATTTTGTGAGTTGGTTGCATAATATACGATGCGGGGTCCAAGGGTTTGTTGTTCGTCCGAATTCATGTTTCACAGGTTTTGGATAATGTACTTATTTTCTTGCTCTCCTGCTATAGTCACCATGCTCCCTCGTCAGTGAATGATGAGTAGGAGGGGTAGTATGGGTAATGTTGGCTTTAAGCGAACTTTAATTTTTCATTTTACTTTTTTGGAAAAAAAAATTGATGTTGTTCCTCTTGAAGTAAGGTGATCAATTCTTCTATTAGATGAAAAATAAACTGGGGAATGCCCCTACCATTTTTATTCTGACATTCAGAAGACAAATATATATCTAAAAAGGGTCTTGAACCTTGGTAGATTTCATTAGAGGAGATTTCATTTCTTGTAATCTCTAGCTTTGCATCAACAAATGGATAAATTATTGTTTCTAATCTTCAAAGATAAACAAGTTGATAAATACAATTTTTTTTTGTTGTTGTTTGAGGATATCAAACGGATGTTACGAAATTGACACTTTTTTTTTTGATAATGTTTATTCTATATTGGCTTGGGTAGAGAGTTTTTTGGTGTCATATTCTGCCTTTGGTGACCTAGCTGATCCTCGTAGAGATCCAATTGTTCCACCTATAGATAGCGCTCCAGAACTTACTATTATCTCATCGAACCAAGATTAGATATTGAGCTCATATGTTTTTGTTGATATTTTTTTTAATTTTGTACCAATATTGTAGATGCTTCTTTCTTGGATTTCATAACTTCGTAGGTGTTGGGTATATCGTGTTTCAAATTTCATTCCTGGGTACTTACTTTTTTATGTAATTGATTTCATCCTTAGTGATGTTACTAATGGGTTCCATGCAGTACTTGGATTTTGGCGAATTCATATGTTTTCGGTGGGAAAGTGGTTTTGTTCGTGGTTAATTTGTGGCAGGTGAATTCTTGTTAATTCATGGCTGCGATGTGGATATTCCTGATATATTTGGAGAGTGATCACAGGATTGATGGTAAAACACTTCCTTGGTGTCTTCGATCCTGGGTATATCATTGTTCTGAAGTCTTACAAATTTTTATGGAATGTGGAAAGGGTTATGACTATGACTATGGCTATGGATATGGATATGGTGTTGGTAAAAGTTATGTTGTTGTGTATTCCTACAATTTTTGTCTCGAAGATGCAAAGTTGATGTTGCCCAAATTCTTGGTTAAATGGGGAATGATTTTCATACGTTGATGTATTCATCATTGAAATTGAGTAATTGTTGGTTGCTGTTGTGGGGAGGAGTTTTACACTACCGCCCCTCTATCTTTTTTTATTGTATGGTCTAGAATAATTCACAAAAAAAAGAAAAAAATTGATGTCCAATTGATAAAGTCATAGTTGACAAATTCAAAGTTGATAAACTAAAATTTGTTGACCATGGATCATAAACAAATTGATGTAATATATTAGGAGCTTATATTTACATCTTAAACAAGATTGATGGTTTTTCTCTTTTGGGTTTCCACATGAAATCCTTTGTGTCATATATGTTGTTGCTCATGATGTGTGTGTATGTGTTTAGTCATATTGATTACATATGATATGTTGTTGATGAGTCACATGAATGGTTTCCAAGCTTGAATGAAAATACAAATTAGCATAAAATTAAAAATTAGCCTTAATACTGATTCACCCCCCTTCTTAGTATTAACATTATTTCCAACAATTGGTATTAGAGCTTGGTTCCTTCATGGAAAACTTAGCCACTCGAAGGTAGATCAAAAGGAAACATGGCTAGTCAAACTTTTATTTAACCAGAGGGAGTACCATATTTGAATGAGGCAGATTATGAGTTATGGAGGTTTAGAATGTAATCCTACTTAATGGATCAATATTTTTATATATGGTGCTCTGTATTGAATTGAGAAAAGGGTGAACATAATGAAGAGGCCAAGAGGATTACCACAAAAGGAGCCATGTCAGAATCAAGTGTTAATAAAGTGAATAACTGTGAGACGACTAAAGAATGTTGGGAGGATTGGAACATATGTATTAAGGAGACAGTCATAAGGCACAAGAGAAGGTTGAACAACCTTTTTTCTCAAGTAGAGAACTAGAACATGTAGATGTTGCTGCTGGAAGGAAGATGAAGAAGGAATCCTCAAATAAAGAAGATGCTTTGAGGAATGAAGACCCTTATTTTGATATTCAAGCTCCTTCTCATCACTCTTGGGATGATAATGAATATTCAGATGAGAGGTCAAGAAGATGATAAGGTAAGTTATTGTTTCATTTCAAATGTAAACAAGTGAATCAACATTTTTATGTTCACATGTAGTACCAAAACAAAAGGATAAATATCCATCTAGTAGTAGTGATGAATGAAGACCTACTTTTATATCAATAGATAATGAGGATACCTATCAATAGGAGGAAAGAATATCCCATGAAGAGATTGGGATCTTCCCAAGTAGTAATGAAGAAGGAATACTTCTTAGGCCTGTGGAAGATTCCTTAGATACATGAAGGTGTCTATATTTTGCTTATGATTTACTTAGTATTTCTGATAGTGAATAAAAGGATCTAGATGAGAAGATTTATTTTAGGAAGAAGTTGATATTTACTCTAAAATAGATCGAGGAGCTCATAAAGGAAAAAAAAAATTTGAGTAGTTGCAAGAATATGATCTCAAAAATGAAAAGTTGAGCAAAGCAATTATCAATTTAAATACTCAACAAGAACAAGTCAATAGACTAAATGAGATGTTGTCAAATCAACTAAATGAAATGAAAGGCCATTGTGAAAGAGTATAAGTTTATGTAGTCTCATTGAGGCGTGACCTTGAAAGGGCAGATAAAGAGTTGTCCCAATATCAAAAACTTGAGGAGAGCACAAAGTCCTTGGATGAGATTCTTGTTAAGCAGAGATCCCTACTCATCAAGGATTGCTTTGGATTCAAAGAAAATCCAAGCTCCAATAAATCAAAGGATTAAAGGTCACCTACAAAATAAAAGGAAAAAATACATTAACAACTGCAAAGAAAAAGAAAAGAGATAAATGACCAAAGGATGCATCAACAATGAAGAATTTCTTTTGGAAGAAAATAAAACAACCATGGAGAGTGAATGAAGAACCACGAAAGGTCCTTTCCCCCTCTAGGACAAAGATCTCAAATAAAAGGTATTTTCATTTATCAAGAACCTTTTCATGTTTATTTTTTTTCTTGCAATAATTATGGGAATAAAGCCATAGAATGTAGATGACTTGCAAGAAAACATAGTTTGTGGAGAAACAATAGGGAAAAACATGCTGGCATAAATAGTGGATTTAACAAGAATGTTGTCATATATAACAATTCATTTCCCACATTCTTAAGTGATGTTTAATTCTACACTTGTGGCACTTTTAGGCACAAGGAGGCAAGTTGTAGATATGAGAAGATGAAGCATGCTTCTCACAATATGCATGGAATTGTAGCAAGTTGGTCCTTGAGGGTGAAAATAGATAATGGATGAGGATTCCAAGGTTTATCTCAATGCTTTGAGTAAAGGCAATTTGAAGAAAGGATAAGGAAAAGGTCTAACTCTTCATTCAAGAAAAAATAGAAGAGATTTAAGAAGAATGACGTTCTTATGCTTGTTGTGAACTTCTCTGTTAATGGAAGAAAAAAAAAACATATATCTCATGCAAGCAAAGGAAGAAGTCACCCAATCAATCCTCTGTTGAAAAAAATAAAGAAAAAAATTAGCAAGAATATTTGGGTAAAGAAAGAAGAAAGCAGGGATAAGTTCCCTTTGGCCCTGCGTAGCCAAGAAAGATCCAAAATAAGGGCAAAGAAGAAGTTGGAAAGAAATGATCCATGCAGGGCTCAACCAATGAAGATTTCAAAGAAAAAAGAGAATAATCTACTCAAGGGGAGTGGATCCTAAAATTCACTTCATTAAAAGGAAGAGAATGGTCTCAAGTGAGGCCAAATAAGTCAGATGTAGGTATTTAGAATATAATAATAAGAGAGGTGCATATGAATGTTGAATATATGATCGAGTCCCCTTGCTGATTACAACGATAGATTGGTTTATTTCATATATATCAGTAGCACAAGAGTAAGAAAAAGGAAAATGCAACCAACATGGTTTCATGGGGAGTACACAACAATATCTTAACTTGTGAGAAGAGGAAAGGCTACAACAAAAGTATGGAATGACAAGAGGCCCATAGTGTAAATCAGGTCCAAAGGATCAGTCCTTGAGCTCAAGTAAAGAAGAAAATGTAGGAGATCAGAGAAGCATTGCCTTAGGGGGAGTTTCGTTATTACTAGTGGCAGGAAACAATCTTTAGCCTCGGGAAGAGAGATTGTTAAGGAAACGAAATGTTTTCATCTTGGGTGAAATAACATTATTTCATTTAAGTTTTGAATTTAATTAAGCCCAGCAATCTTATTTTCATGAATACAATTGGTACAATATTTGCATGTACCTTAGCTTTCAATTGGTATCGTTATGTCAATTGGTGGTATTTGGTTATTGTGGAGTAACCTTTTCATGTAAGTGGAAATTTCTTTTTGAGGAGGAGTTATAATATCTTACCTAGTACATTGTCTAATTTGTATCAAATTTTTGGTGTAATTGGTACTTGTAATGTCCCCTAATAATTATAAAAATAAATAAATAATATAATATAATATAATTAAATAAATATTAAATAAATAATAAGTCAGTAATAATAAATATAGAATAAATAATAATAATAAATAAAATAGTAAATAATAAACTGGAGTTCTAAATAGTAAATAAATAAGTGAAGTTAACAAAAGTAAAAAGTAATAAATTAAGGAAGAGTTAAACTAAGAAAACTTTAAAAATAAGTATAGTTAACAAAAAGTAAAAAGGGATAAAATAAGAAAGAGTTAAATTAAGAGAAAAATTAAATTAATTAAAACTTAAAAAAATAAATAAAAGTTCCATGTTGAGAGAGTGAATGTGTGCATGCGGTTCTCTTTCCAGTTTTTGGTCTATTTAATAGAAATTGAGGAAGATGAGATTCATTGATTCATTCTTCATTACTTCATCCATTTTCTTGGGAGAAAGATATTGTGAGACAAAGGATTCCCTGGTAATAGTATATTGATTGAGTGCTCAGGGGTGGATAGCTGTAGAAAGATTATGTGCAGCTGAGCCTAAGGTTGGGTGGAGAGTCGTCCCAAAAACTTTGTTGCGGTTAGCAGTATTCAAATAACGTTTAACTCATAAAGCACAAGTAAGGAATAGCATCGCTACAGGTAAGTCGTTTCTGCTCGGGTTTTTCTTAAATTTCAATGCTAATTAGTTGAATAGCTTTTGTGTTGATAATTAATTTCATATTTGATGTAATTAGTTGCATGTTAAATTTTGGGGTTGTTACATATGGTATCAAAGCCAAGTTTCCAAAACTAGGGTTCTTTGGGTTATTTAAAAAAATATTTGTATGTTATACCTGAAAGTCATAATTAATTTTAAATTTTGAGAAACATGGAGATATATATATATATATATATATATATATATATATATATATATATATATATATATATATATATATATATATAGACATATATATATGCATTTCAACTCAAATATAATTTTAGATCCCTATATTACTAGTGTAGTCCCTTATTGTTGTTAGTGTAGCCCCCTTATTGTTATTGTTGTACCCATGTAACCCCCATATTGTTATTATTGTTCCCTTATATTATTATTGTTAGGTTGGCTAGGATTATATTGTGACTCTATGGATTCATATATATAGAAAGGATGTTTTTTCATTTGTATCATCCAAGAATTGTTCATTTATGTAATGTAAATGAGGTTTCCCCCTCGAAGTGGCTGATTTCAAAGGAGTTGATCTCTCTTTTCTCCTATTTTTGGAGCTAGTTTCATAACATTTGGAATCAGAGCTTTGGATTCTAGGGTTTCGCTACTTCAAATAGGTCATCATGGAATTTTCGCTATAAATTTTTTTCTATGAGGGTTCAAACAATAAAAAAAAAAAATCATTTCGAAGAAATCTTGAGGAACTTCGTGTAAAAAATTCAGATCTTGGTTCGCAATATTTTTCGGGGATATGATCTATGGAAGTTGGGGTTCTTTCAGGCTCCCAAATTTCATCTAAAAGAGGTGACCTTGGGAAAATCATCATAACTCTCCCTCTAAGCATCAGCTTGAAATTTTGTAAAAAATGGATGAAAACAAACGGACTTTAGTTTCTTGTGTATGAATTTCAGAGCCGAAGGATGAAACAATGACACGTGACATGTCGTACAAGTTCGCTCTACTGAACCAATCCATAATTAGGTTATTGTGGGAGATTGGGCATAAATTTTCCTTGAGGAATCCAAATCAGGTCAAACCTATGGCATTCTAAAGAAGATTCAGAGGGCTACTATAGGACCAAATTTTATATATTGAAGTTCCAAAATCCCAGAGATAATTCAGTTTCAATATCGAGCTCCTCAAAATCAAGAAAAAGCCTTGTATTTTTTTTTTTCAAATTCCATAAGTCTTGTTTGAAAAATCAGTTTGAAGTGATTCCAAGGGCATATTGAAGCATAGATATCAGTATTGGGTTCTAAAATTCCCCCTAAAAAGAGTTCAACACCCATTATGCCCTCAGAATACTCTACTATGACTCATGAAGAGGAAGAAGTGCAACATGATATATCAAAATTACAAGAGCAAGTGCACCAAATTTTTCTTTCACAAAGAGCAACAAAAAATGAAATGGAAGTTTTAAAGAAAGGCTGGAAGCTAATATGGATGGTTTGAAGAAGGGCGTGGAAGCTAATATGGATGGTTTGAAGAAAGGCGTAGAAGTTAAGATGGATGGTTTGATGAATGGCATGGAAGACATGAACAAAAAATGGAAGACATGAAAAATGATATAAAAGTAGACATGGAAGGTTTGAAGGAAAGTTTGACAAAGTTGATACAAGAAATTATTCCTAATGGCAAAAATATAGTAGAGGAAACTCATGATGAGAACAAAATAAAAGTTAATCGTGATTTCATAAACTCTAATGTTGGATTGAAGACCCACTATATTCCAAATATCGATATGAGGAATTTTGATGGCAAGGATCCCATAACATGGATACTAAATATGGAGCAATATTTTGATCTCAATAATGTGAAAAACACACAAAAGGTACGCCTTGAAACTTTATATTTAGAAAAAAAAATATTTTTATTGTATCGATGGCTTTGCTTCCGTAAAAAAATGTCACTTGGTCAATTTTTACGGAGCAAATGATAGCACATTATGAGGATACAAATAGAAACACCTTCTTTATCCAATTGATAAATCTCAAACAAAAGGGTTCAGTGGTGGGGCACATTGAGGACTTCCAAAAACTGAATATAAGGGTAGTTGATATTGCAGAGGAACACAATATTGATGTCTTCATATGGAATTTAAAGGATAACATACAACATGAGGTTCACCTTTGGGAACCTGATTTACTGGAGAAGGCATTCAGGTTTGCAAGAAAATTTGAATGTAAAATTATGGTGACAAGGAAGCCTGCCACTCACATATATAAATATGGAAGTGTCGCTACTCCTAGAATTCCACAACCTAGAAGGTTGACACCACAAAAATTGGAAGAAAAAAGAGAAAAATGGCTTTGCTATAGTTGTGATAACAAATACACTAAAGGTAATAAGTGTTCTCAAAAGAAATTATTTTACATAGATTGTGAAGAAGAGGAAGAAAATGAACAAGAAACTTCAAAAGAAGAGGACATACACCAAGAACCAGCCCTAGAGAAAGAATAAATGAGTCCAACCATATCATGTAATGCATTGGCAGGAATTACCACTCCTCAAACTATCAAGATAGAAGGACATATCAATAAGAAAAAGGTAATAGTGTTGATTGACTCGGGTAGTACCCATCATTTTATTCATTGTAAGGTAGCCAAGGAATTGAATTGCTTCTTACACCTAACACCAGAATGTAAAGTGATGGTTGCAAATGGAGGAACTATAAATTGCTCTGGAAAATGCCATAATATCAAGCTAACCATGGGGGAATATGTATTGAATAGTCCAATGATTTCCATTCCAGTGGGAGGTGTTAATGCTATATTATGAGCACAATGGTTACAATCTTTGGGACGATAGCTTTTACTTTTCAAGAACTTTCCTTTATTTTTTTGTCGGAAGGAAGTTGAATTACGGGGTATCGCAGGGAAGTCGGGAAAGATAATAAGCTCTAATGTCATGACAAAGATTTAGAAGAAAGAACAACGAGGTGTAATTGCACAATTATGCTCACTAGAAGTTCCAACATCAAAATCATCTATTTCTCCATATCTCCAAAAAGCCTTGGATAATCATTCGAAGGTGTTTGAAATTCCCAAAGGACTCCCACCTATTCGTGATCATGATCATGCTATTCATTTGATTCCATGAAGTGTTCCTCCAAACATTACGCCTTACAGATATCCTTATGTCCAAAAGAGAGAAATTGAATGTATGATTACAGAAATGTTAGAGGCTGGAATAATTCAATCGAGTCAAAGTTATTTCTTCTGCTCCAGTAGTATTGGTTCACAAGAAGGATGGATCATGGTGCATGTGTTCAGATTATAGGGAGCTCAATAAGCTCACTATTAAAGATAAATTTCCCATTCCTATGATTGATGAATTATTGGATGAATTACATGGAGAAATTTATTTTACCAAGTTGGATCTTTGTTCAAGATATTATAAAATTAGAATGAAGACTAAATATATTCCAAAAAAAACATTTCAAACTCATGAGGGTCATTGTGAATTTTTGACTTGCCTTATGGCCTTACCAATGCACCTTCTACATTTCAAGGGTTGATGAATTCCTTTTTCAAACCCTACCTTAGAAAATTTGTGTTAGTATTTTTTGATGATATACTAATCTACAACAGGTATTAGAAGGATCATGTTCAACATGTTGACAAGGTGCTCAAACTATTGGAGGAGAAACAATTATATGCAAAAATCTCCAAATATTTCTTTGGAATACAAGAGGTGGAGTATCTGGGTCATAATGTATCTCACGAGGGTGTTAAGGTAGATCCTAACAAAATTAAAGCCACTAAGGAATGGAAAGTCCCCACAACCATAAAGAAGTTGCGAGGATTTCTTGGGTTCACAGGGTATTATCACAAGTTTGTTAATAATTATGGGAGAATAGCAGCACCTATAACAACATTATTGAAGAACGATACATTTTCATGGACTCCTGAAGCAACTAAGGCTTTTGAACATCTTAAAGAGGCAATGTGCCTAGCACCGGTCTTAGCTACACCAGACTTCACAAAAACCTTTATTGTGGAATGTGATGCCTCAGGAAATGCAATTGGTGTTGTTTTGATGCAAGAAGGAAGAACCTTTTCTTTTGAAAGTCATCCAATCAAAGGAAAGTATTTACAGAAAGATATTTATGAGAAGGAAATGTTGGCAATACGACATGCACCAAAGAAATAACGACCTTGCCTAATGGGAAGACACTTCAAGGTAAAAGCTGATCATGATAGTATTAAATACTTTTTGGAACAAAGGCTATCTTTAGAAGAGCAGAAAAAATGGGTCACAATGATGTTGGGTTATGACTTTGAAATCATCTACAAAAAAGGGACTAAATGTTGTTGCAGATGCACTCTCAAGAAAGGATGAAGAGGTGGAAGCATTGATTTGTGCCATTTCTATTATCCAACCAAGTTGGATAACTGAAGCAAAATATGAATGGAAGAAGGAAGAAGTAGTGTGGACACTCATTCAAAAGTTGCAGCAAGATCCTAGTACATTTGATACATTTAGTTGGAAAAAATATTCCTTATGGTACAAAGATCTCTTATATATTTGTAAGAATTCCCAACAAAAATAAAAGATTCTTTTGGAATTTCACACTTCTCACTTAGGAGGACACTCAGGATTTTTAAAAACTTACCATAGGGTGGCCTTAAATATGATATTCAAAATTTTGTGGCAGAATGTTTGGCTTGCCATCAAAATAAAGTTGAGACAATTAATACCCCAGGTCTGCTACAACCTTTATCCATTCCAAGTCAATGCTGGGAGGAGATTTCAATTGATTTTATCACATGTTTACCTAAGTCCAAAGGAAATAGTGTCATCATGGTGGTAGTTGATATACTTACCAAGTATGCACACTTTTGTGCATTATCTCATTCATTTAAAGCAAGTACAATTGCTACTGCATTTATGGAAACAATTTAAAAGCTACATGGTGTAGGAATTTACAGGGTAAGTTCCTTAGATCAAAAACCAAAGGTCACCGCTCACAAACAGATCACAAATCAGTACACAAGTATTATCACATGGTTAAAACCCTCGAGAAACAGTCCACGGCCTGAGCCAACACGACCACTTCAGGCAATTTCTTAATATAAAAAGAAAAGTTACATATGTTTCTCTCATAAACGGTTACCGGAAAAATGACCCTCCATTCTCTTTAAATAGAGATCAAGGACCAATCAGGTGTTAAGCCACGAATCAAGTGTCGTTAATACCAAGGAGAGAGTGAATCGTCAGATCACTACAAATCATGATCATCGGATTACAAGTTACAAATGTACATAGTAAAGAAACACACTTTACCTAACTCTACACTAGACTAAGTTATTCTTAACTATTTCCTACGTGTCAGAATATCCTAACATCCCCCCTTAAGAACAACTTGGGATAGGATTGAAGGATTTAAAAAGGTGACACAAAAGGAGCCTATTTCCTATGTGTCGAAATATCCTAACATCCCCCCTCAAGAACAAATTGGGATAGGATTGAAAGACTTACAAAGGTGACACAATAGGAGAAGGAAGGAGGCATTAGAGCCTATCCCCCCTTAATGATAACTTTCCTGAAGTCCAAGCATGGATCGAAGTTTGGTAAACTTCGCTTCTATGAGAGCCTTTGTAAAGATATCGGCTACTTGATCATTGGTTGGACAATACTGCACTTCAAGAACACGATCATGAATGAGATTTCTTATGAAGTGTATGTGGAGCTCAATGTGTTTCATACGCTGATGCTAAAATAAATATTTACATAGCTGAATGGCACTCTGATTATCACACCAAAGTGTAGTTGGATGCTGCTGATGAAGACCAAATTTAGATAGGATCTGACAAAGCCACATGGCTTCCTTGCTGGCTTCAATTGCACCATGATACTTTGCTTCGATCGAAGAAAGAGAGATGGCACTTTGTTTCTCACAAGATCAAGTAATAGGTCCTTAACCAAGAGTGAATACATATCTTGCAGTAGACTTTCGATCATCATGGTCACCAGCCCAATCAGACTCAGTGAAACCAATCAACAATGGAGATGCTCCTGCACTGTAATGAATCCTGAACTAAATTGTACCTCAAATATATTGAAGTATTATTTTAGCTACTTTCCAGTGAATTTCATGATATTGGTGCATAAATTGAGTGACAAGACCAACGGCAAAGGAAAGGTCAGGACGGGTATGGGTTAGATAAAAAAGTTTACCAACAAGTTGATGGTATAAGATAGCATCAACTTCAGGGGTAGTACAAGTGACTGAAATCTTGACTCCAGAATGAAAGGGAGAAGGGGCTGGCGTACAATATTCCATGTGAAAATGGTGTAGAATATCACATGCATACTTGGACTGAGAGAGGGTAATACCTTCTTCAGATTGTAGGACTTGAAGACCAATGAAATAATGCAAGTGTCCCAAGTCTGTCATTTCAAACTTCTTTTTGAGGCTAGAATTCACATGGATTATATGGTTGGGATCACTGGCAGTAAGGATAATATCATCAACATAAAGAAAAATGATGGTGAAGGACTTACCCACTTTCTTGGTGTAGACAGTGTTGTAAGAATGACACCTAGAAAAGCCATTATCTAATAGAAATCTATCCATTTTGGCATACCAAGCCCGAGGAGCTTGTTTGAGAACATAGTGAGACTTCCTAAGGTGATAAACAAGGTTGGAGTCATTTTGGATAAAGCCAGGGGGTTGTTCCATGTATATTTCCTCATGAAAATCTCCATGTAAGAGGGCGGATTTAACATCGATTTGATGGAATTCCCATTTAAAGGAGGTAGCAAGGGAAAGAACAAGGCGGATAGAATTCATTTTGGCAACATGGAAGAAGGTTTCAGTATAGTCAATGCCTTCAACTTGTGAAAATACTTTAGCGACAAGACGATCTTTGTGTCTATCCACTTTTCCATCTGGTCCAAACTTGGTTTTGTAAACCCATCTGCATCTAACAAGTTTTCTTCCTTTTGGAAGAGGAACAAGATCCCAAGTATCGTTCGCCAATAAGGAACGATATTCTTCATTCATAGCTTCATCCCAATCTTGATGACTCGAGGCTTCTTCAAAGGATTCTGGATCAGGATTTTCTAGAACTTGAGCTAATAAGGAAGAGACTCTTTTGAACTGAGAACATGTACGCCGTCGATTGGCAGGGTCACCTGCAAGAGAACCTGCTGCATCCTAAGTAGAGAGGACCCATCTTGGAAGCTGTGGAGTAAAAGGAATAACTTTAAGAGGTGGAGGAGGATTGTCATACTCGCTGTCATCATCTAAACTAGAAGGAATTCTATTAAAAATAGAAGAGAGAGAGAGAGAGGTAGCACATATGCCGAATCAGGCTCGCAGGCCAAAGGTGCCACACCCGCCGAATGAGGCTTGTAGGCCGATATATTTTCATCAAATTTTACATCTCTTCTAATTATTATATTTTTGGATTTTGGTTGAAGAAGTCTATATCCTTTGACATCTTCAAAATATCCAACAAAAATGCATTTTTCACTCTTAGGTTCTAAGGCTTTATGTTTCGCATCTAGAATATGGGCCCAAGCATCACTTCCAAAAACACGAAAGTGACTTACATCTGGTTTAATTGAGCTCCAATCTTCTTCTGGAGTTATATTCTTTAAAACCTTAGTAGGAGTGTGATTTACTATGTAATTTCACAGTTAATTGCTTCTGCCCAAAAATTGAGACCAAGTCCTTTAGATTGATGCATACAATTAGCCATTTATTTTAAGGTGAGATTCTTCCTTTCAGCTACACCATTTTGTTGTGGAGTATATGGAATGGTATGATGCAATTGAATGCCATGCTCAGTGCATAATTTGATAATTTTTTTGTTAACATATTCTCCTCCATTGTCTGATCTTAACTTAAGAATTGGATGTCCATATTGTTTCTCAACAAAGGCCTTAAAGGCCAAGAAAATGTTAAAAAATTCACTCTTGAGTTTTAATAAGTATACCCAAGTGCGTCTGTAAAAATCATCAATGAAAGTTAATAAGTACTTGCAACCAGAGAAAGAAACAACAAGAAGTGGACCACATAAATCACTATGCACAAGCTGCAAAGGGGCTGAAGCATGCCAAGCGGCACGTTTGTCAAAACTATCCTGATGATGTTTTCTGAGTACACATCCAGAGCAAACACCATCTCGGCAAGATACCATAGGAAGACCTGTCACCATATTTTCCGTACATAGAGTTTGAATAGAGTGATAGTTTAAGTGACCAAATCGCTCATGCCAAAGTTTGCTCACTTCATCATTATGAGCAACAAAAATGGAGGGAAGACATGAAGACCCAAATTTGTCAAAATTATACAACCTTGTAGAATCATCAACAATTCAAGTAGCTAAAATATGTCTAGGATCTTTGAGGTCCTTGATTACAACATCATGAGGTGAAAATTCTACTATTTTCCCTTCACCTGAATGAGTTATCTGATAAATAGATAGAAGGTTGCATGAAAATGTAGGAACACATAGTACATCATTAAACTGAACATTATCTAGATGAATGGTTCTAGATCCTACAACACTAAGAGATCTATCATCACCAACATAAATATTTTTGGTGTTACAATCATTTAAAGAAGAAAACATGGCTTCATTTTTGGACATGTGGTAAGAAGCTCCATAATCAATGAGCCACTCATGAGAATGAGAAGAATAAGATACATTTAATGCATAACCAGATCTTGATGCTTGGCAACCACAAAAAGAAAGTGCCATTCCTAAAGATGAAGGTGAAGAGTGCTCCAAATTGATGTTGTGCTTCTTCATTGCTACTTCTAAGGCTTCCATCTTCTTAAAACATTTGGACTCTATATGGCCATCAAAATTACAAAAGTTTCAATGTCTATATGTCTTCTTCCCTTTGTTTTTATTTTCATTATCATTTTGGTGAGTTTCTTTTTCAGTTTGCGGTTGAAATTGCTTAGGACCCTTTTTTGGTTTCGAACCATACTTTTTAGGATACTGCTTCTTGGGATCCTTTTGATATAATTGTTGTTGGGCTGCTAAGACTTTCTTAGAATAATTTCCAGAAGTGATAAAACTAAGGCGTAAGAGTTTTTCATTTTCTCTTATCAAAGAATCAAAAAAGACATCAAAAGATGGGTTCTTGTAGGTGGTTCCTAAAGAAATGATGGCTTATCTAGTGGAATGGAAGGTGGAAACAAATACAGAGTATGTAGGGCCAAGCTTAGCAAGAATGCAATAGATGAGGCTACCATCTTCCTTTTTGACCTTACAACCTTCTAAAAGAATGCTAAGGGTCTTGAATTTGGACAAAAAATCTTCAATAGAGGAGAAATTATTGGGGTCCAAAGTAAGCAACTCATTTTCAAGTTGGTGGGCCCTGATTTGATTTTGATTGCCAAAGACAATATTTAGCTTTTCTAGGGCTTCATGAGGGGTGTCAATGTCAAGGATATGAAATCGAAAATCTTGAGAAATGGACATTCCTATCAACCATTGAGATTGATCTTGTTTATTTTCTCATTTAGTGACTTTATCATCATCGGAAGGTTTAGTTTCTTGTCGTGTGGCTATTTTATAAAGCCCTTTACTTCTAAGCATATCTACCATGTGAGGTAGCCATTGGAAATAATTGGTGCTGTTAAGAATAACCACGCATGCACTTTCCATTTAAAAAAAAACTGAAACTGAAAAAAGCTAAAACTAACTACTCCAATGAAAAAATCTTGAAAAATTAGGCTGATTAAAAAAAAGGCTCTAAAAATGGCTTCCGGATGAAGAAGTTATGCCTTTTTGAAAAAACTGAGTTGTAGATGCCGAATAGTTACGGGAACGGTTTGAAATTTGATGATGAAGTTCAAATTAAAAAAAAAAATCCCGCCCCTTTAACAAAATTTTTTTTTACAAAAGAATCTTGAGAAAGAGACTTGAATCCAAGACCTCTATTCTCATAAACTAACTTCTCACCAAGTGAGATAGTAAAAGGATTTTATAATTGTTTGAAAGGAGGAAGGGGTTTATTTATTTATTTTTATTAGTATTCGGTGTGCGTGATTTTTCTTGCACAAAAAATCGAGCGAAAAAAAGGGAAAACAAGCCTTACGACAGAATGTTAGATTTTCAGTTAGCTTTACCAGCAACTATCCATTTTTTCACTACATCTGATTTACCGAGATCGCACAAAGACGTGGGGAAAGAGCATACGTAGCAAAAAAAATCCCTTCCTCTTGTTTCTGATTTTCCGAGATCGCACAAAGCGCAGAGAAAAGAGCATACACAGAGAAGAGGGTATAGGTCCGACAAATAAATAAAACCTGAAAACCAAAATAAACAGAGGGAACTGAAATAAGCAGAACTATTAACAAATATAACTGCAAAACAGATTCTTTATACCTCCAGATCCAAACTGACATAACTTGGGCAACCAAAAACATTTTTGCATGAAAATAAAGGCATTCGTCACTGTAAAAGATGTTCTAGACACAACAGAGCAGTTCTCCACACCCGAAAATGTTCAGAAATATTAGATCTACAAAAAGATAGTCGCATGCAGTCAAACCAGCTTCAGATTTGGATCAACAACGGATGCGGCCCTCAAAATAGCTTTGATACCATGTAGGAATTTATAGGGTAAGTTCCTTAGATCAAAAACCAAATGTCACCACTCAAAAAAACATCACAAATCAGTACACCAATATTATCACGTGATGAAAACCCTCCAAGAGGGAAACAATCCACGACCTAAGCCAACGCGGCCACTTCAGGCAATTTATTAATATAAAAAGAAAATTTACATATGTTTCTCTCATAAATGGTTATCGGACAAATGACCCTCCATGCTCTTTAAATAAAGATCATGGACCAATCGAGTGTTAATCCATGGATCAAGTTTCGTTAATACCGAGGAGAGAGTGAACCATCAGATCACTACAAATCCTGACCGTCGGATTACAAGTTACAAATGTACATAGTAAAGAAACACACTTTACCTAACTCGACACTAGACTAAGTTATTCTTAACTATTTCCTATGTGTCGGAATATCCTAACACATGGAAAACCAAAGATTATTGTAAGCAACAAAGATCCCATTTTTACTGGAAATTTTTGGACAAAATTATTTTCTTGTTTGGGTACTCAACTAGCTCATAGCTCATCTTATCATCCTCAATCCAATGGGAAAACTGAGATAGTGAACAAATTGGAAGGATATCTTCGTTGTTTTGTATATGATAAACAAACAAAATGGGTCAAGTGGTTACCTTTGGTCAAAGTGGTGTGGCAATACTTCCTTCCACATCGCAACAAATGACCTCATTTATGGCAGAATTATGGTTATCATCCACTGTCTATCACATCATATTTAAGAGAAAATTCTAAGGTTCAGGCGTTGGAAGATCACATCACATCAAAAGAAGTTCTCCAACTCTGAAGAGCAACTCAAATTTGGCATAAATCGAATGAAACAATAGTATAAACAAACATCACATGGAGAGAAGTTCGAAGGTAGGAGATTGCATGAACGTTACAACCATACAAACAAATGTCCCTCAAGCAAGCTAAGAAGGATGATAAATTATCGCAAAAGAATTATGGTCCTTACAAGGTGTTGCAAAAGATTGGTACTATGGCATACAAATTGGAGCTTCCTGCTTCTTCTCGAGTGCATCTAGTTTTCCATGTTTCATGCTTAAATAAGGTTATAGGTGACAAACTTCCAATTCAAACAATATTGCCAGAATTTGATGAGGAAGGAAAAATCATAGTGAAACCTGAAGCAGCCACATAAACAAGAACTCGACAGCTACGAGATCGATCAATTTCATATTATCTCATCAAGTGGAAGAACTTACCCACTGAAGATTCTAAATGGGAGAATGGAAATTTTATACAGAAGCATCCATAACTACTCAAGCTTTGAGGACAACACTTTTTTGAAGGAGAGGGGCATGTTAGGTCCCTATAGTACTAGTGTAGTCCCTTATTGTTGTAAGTGTAGCCCCCTTATTGTTATTGTTGTACCCCTGTAACCCCCATCTTGTTATTATTTTTCCCTTACATTATTATTGTTAGGTCAGTTAGGATTATATTGTGACCCCATGGACTCCTATATATAGAAAGGAGGTTTTGTAAATTCTATCATCCAAGAGTTGTTCATTTATGTAATGTAAAGGAGGTTTCCCCCTCGAAGTGGCTGTTTTCTAAGGTGTTGATCTCTCTTTTCTTCTATTTTTGGAGCTAGTTTCATAACACATAATGGTAGTGAAACCAATATGAAAAGATGAAATTTGGGGAAAACTAAAAAAAACATAATATTTTCTCTATAAATAAAAGAACTATAATAAGAATTTTTAAAACAACGTTTAATAATATATTAAAATAAATAAATTTTAGTTTTATAATTATTAAAATAAATAATATTAAAAAAAAATTGCGATGGTTATTAATGTTAACGTAATTTCAGAATCAAGTTCCCAATTGTATGCAATTCATGAAAACATGCCAATCGATAAATTATAAGTTTGTAGGTTGTAAATTTTGAAAATCTATTCATTATTTAGTATTAATATTTTCTTTCTTTTTATAGATATACACTTTTATTTTAATAAAATTGCCTCCAAAATATTTATAAAATTTTGTAGAGGCCCATCACTCTTGTTTCCACGAGGACTCGCACATTACAATGTTATATAATCCCAAGCTAATGCTCGAACCAATATATATATATATATTATCTTAAAATCAAAATTTCCATAATTTAATTAAGATTTATTAATAGTAAATACAATGCCAAATAAAATTAGTGGCATGCAATAATCTATGTTAGATTTTAGTTCAGGACAATACTAATTCCTATATAGCCAAAACCTATGAAAAAAATAAAAACAAATAGTTGTTAATGGTGTAATTAAAATCATACTAAATGGTGATTGGAATGTAATTGTTTTAAAGACAACATGACAATTGGGGTGAGAGAGGCTCGAACTCTTGACCTTAGGATCACTCAATTTGGAAGCTATGAGACCTACGTGCTAACATGTTAGCCTCACTCTCATAAAAAATTATAAATCCAAAGTTAATTAATTAATTAAATATTGAAAAATAGGAATTTATGCATAATTTTCTAGATTGAGTTTTTTCCTCTCAATTAGGAGTCAGTTTAGGCCTAGAGATTCTCTCCACCTAACTAGGTTCCTAGAATGGTGTATGGTTGAGATATTGTCTCAACCAAAGTGTCCAAGATAGACACACTATCTTGAGACACATTCTCCTCTTGTATTTATTAGTATCATTACCATTGTTTTAATAATGAGCACATGAGGAGTACAACAAGGCTGTAGCCTTTTCCGCCATGTATGGTTTTCTAAATCTCTGGTATGTTCTTATGTGTTTTATTAGTTGATTAATTTTCTACATGTGTTATCGGAGCAAATGGTTTTTCTCTTTGGGATTGAGAGACTCTGCGTGCATGAGGCATTGAGTGTTATGGAAGTATGTGCGGGAGGAGCAACATATAGAGCTTTTTGGAGTGCAAGTAAACCATTAGCGTGAACCAACAATGAGCAACGTGGACCCAAGGTTTTGGATCCATGATTGTGAGAAACCAGTTATCCTTATGTGTTGTAGTTCATATACTTCCTAAAGTTGCTTCCTAGAGAATTGTGTTTACGTTCAAATCGTGGTAAGAATTGTGTTTCTGGAGAAGCAATAGATTGAACGCTATAAAAGCTCATGAGCAACGTGCATATGAAATTAAAAATATACTAGAAGTGCGTTGCATGCTGTGTGAAGAGCGGAGATGAAGATGGTGCCATTTTTTAATTTTCATGTGCTGAGTATTGTTGTTGGCAATGCTAAATGCATTGAGATGTCTTCCAAAGAGATTTAAGACCGATGGACCTGCGTATATTATGCAGCCCAACAGAATTTTTAATTTAAATTTCTGGACAGATTTTAACCTGCTGCCTCATTGTCTCCATTCCCGCAGTGTAATATGTGGCTGAAGAATGGCTAAAGAGTACTTTGGTGTGCATTATAAAAAAAAAGTCTGCATATAGAGAAGAATCAACGTATTGAGATTTGTAGTGAGCATACCACATGTTGTAGCCTGAAACACCATTTTGTCGCGTTGTGACAATGTTGTGGGGATTTGATGTCTGGAGAATCTCGCAGTTCTGAAATAGAAAAAAGGCTACTAGTGATTGGTTCTACGTCTCTTATGTGTTGGAGATGCTAATAAGCTACAATCATTTTTGTTGGACGAAATCAAACTGCTGCCTACACCAAGATCTGTCGAGATTGTTAACACATTTGGATTGATGAATATCTCCACATCAAACCTTTGATCATTGTCGATGCTTTGTTGGGGGAAGACAAATTTTTGAGGATGAATCTTGCTGAATTACATAATAATTGCAGCATTCTTATCTAATTTGTACACAATACGTATCCCTCTCAACAATGCTAGACATCACAACAATGGAGAGTATTGAAATACTGACAAAAAGACAGTGAAGAATGAGACAACACACACTGTTCTATCGAGCTCACTGTTTTGAGCATGCCCATCTCTGCAGACCAACGCCACTATTAACGACACTGAAATACCTAAGGAAGTGAGCGCTATTAAAGACCGATGTTGAACACCATCTTGGAGAGCATGGAGAATTGCGTTAAAAACTGCGATGTTATGAAATCTCAAATGATGGTGCATAATTCATTACATATATGGCTTTATGTTTTCAATGATTAAATTCACTTCCTTTTAAACATGACTTCATAAAATATTTTTTAATGCAGTTTAAAAGGAATTAAAAAAAGGTTAAGGTAATGGAAAAGTAAGTTTTCATCTTTTGGAGTGATAATTGAGTGGAGTATTAGATTTACCATATAAAAATTGTATATATAAGAGAATATATTTTTCGGGTTTATGTAAAAACATAAGTTTTGGGAGTGATTAATTTCCACTTTATGGGGGACATAAGTAGTTTTACCTTTTTAACTATGTGGGCCAAGTGGGAGGTATAAGGGTGGATTTATAGGTGAATTTTTGACCACAAAGTGATTTTTTAAAAAGTGATATTAATATTTTAGAGGAATAAGTAAAAAGAAGGACTTATAAAATTGTATTAATGGGATGTATGGAGAGATAAAATGTGAGTTTTGTAAATTTGAAGTGATGAGGTGAAATGTTTTGTTTGTACTTTGGAGAAATAAGGAGTGTTTAAATTTTTTGTAATATGTGTAGTGATGAGTGAATATTTTTTTACAAAGAAGCTCATTATTGTATTTTGAAGTTGTTTTCACTTCGTAATTTGTAATATTGGAAAGAAAATGACAGAGGACAACATCAAACCACTTTGGAGTCCAGGACTTAGCCTTCCTAGACTCAGAGAGGGCTCTCTCTGTTTTTTATGATTTAACTTGATGATTATAAGTGTTGATATTAGGCTAGTTACAATGATGGGGGTTGCTTGTTTGATTGATGGTGTGGTTAGTCATATAGGGCTACATAAACTAGTCCATTGGGCTATGGAGTCATAAAAGGATGAATTGTGCATCAATGTTTCAAGGGCATTCACAGGGAAAGCTAACCATGCAGACTGGATCTTACTAGCAGTGTGAAATGGGAAAGGAGGAGGAGATTAAGGTTCAACAAAAATGCAGAGCATACCGTCTTTGAATTCTGCATTCAGGTATCAGAGGAAAACATTAAGATAAAAATCACAGACATAATTAAGGTTCTCTCTTAGCAAATCTTAATGTAAATTTTCTATTTTCAAATCAGATAAATTGATGCACAATATGAAAAGACAGAGGAAAAAAATTAACACAGAGGGAAAACATCACCACTAAAATAGCTCAAGAATCCTGTGAATGGTCTCTTATTATTGATGCCCAACTCAAACAGTTACAATGCTCTAATAGTTCTTATGTTATCACCAATTTGAGTCCTGTTGGGTTGCTTCAATGGTCAACTTGGAGTAACTCTTTCAAACCACTTGCAACTGGAAATTAGCCTCTCCAGTCTAAGAGGTCTCTCTCAATTTATCTAATTATTTTCTCAATTAGGTCTTAAATCAGATGGCTAACTCTGTGAGTATCTTAATGTATTTGATTGTAGGTGAAAAATGGGATATATTTCACTACCATTGGGGTCATGGAGTCAGTAAGAAGTAATTCAATGACAAATGAATCTACTTGTGGAAGCCGAGGCTTTTACAGTTTCAATGGAAGGACAATACTAACACACAAAAATATTCAGTAGCTCAATGTTAAAGGAATTCAGAGCATGTGTGACATGAATTCTGAGTAATTCAACCTCAAGATAGTGCAAGTAAGATAAAGAGAGACATAAAACATAAGCTCATTGAAACATTCCAATAATCTTAGGTGAAGCAGAAACAAAAGTCTATCTATATTACTGATATCAGAAATTATAATAGTAGCAGTGTCAAGTCACCATCTCCCAACCCCCTCTAACTCTAAAACTATCTTCTTTATAGAGTGAGGACTCATACAAATGATTTTCCACCTTGCTAGCTTCAAATTCCCACCTTAGAGACCTATTTCAAACATGATTCCATCACTTGGAGACTTCCTAGGGATATCTTTGTTTTACAGAGTTTGAATACAAAAATGACTCTTCTTTCATTAATAGTTCAAAAATTCATTTAATAACCCTTATCAACTTCAACCAACTAATTTTTTTAGTGTAATGGAATGTTGATGTGTCATTAAGACACGTGAATGCTGAGCTGGACCCCCTCCAAGTCGAATTTTACAATTGTTTCACAAATCTGTTTAGTGAAAGTTCTAAAAAATAGGCTTCAAATATGAGTGTATAATTTCCAAACCCTGATGGATTTGCAAAACTTGAGAGAGGTTTTTGTAGATGGACCTGTGCTGAAGAAAAAATTCTTTCTGATTTCCAAAATACTTTTTCATTTGGCCAGAAATCAAACTTGAAGTTGACTGCTAAAACAGTCATGTATAGAAATTTCGTGGCGCTCATTTCGTAGCAAACTCTAAAATCCACCTTTTGCATAACATTTGACCTTTCTGATTGTTGGAGGATCTTCCTTGGGGATAATGAGCTAAAAAATTTTTTTTACCCTCCTTAGTTCTCCATAAAACTAAATTTAAAGGCAAAAGAGCATCTTTAGAATTTTTGTAGTGTTTTTTGGCCTTCAAGCTCAGAGCACGCTACGAAACTACCTGATTATGGAGAAAATTCAAAATTCTCCCTTTTTTTTCCAAATTTTACCTGTAGGTATGAAAATTGATATGATGAAGTATGATCATGCAAAATTGCCTCTTACCCTCTTCAAAAAACATTATTTTCACCTTTAGCAAGTTTATTTATCAATAAAATGTATCTGTTTTTTATGAAAAATAGGGTTCAGAGATGAGCTCTTATCTCCATATCCTTGACAAACCTTTCAAAAAATAAGGAGATTTTTTTAGCTCAGTATGTTATGAAGAAAAACCTCTCTTGGGTTTTTGAAAACCATCTCCAGCTATCTAGAATCGGTATTCTAAAAACATGTATAAAACAGGAAAATTCCGCATTTTGAAAATAGAGCCTAAAGACATCTATGAATCTCCCAATTTGTAGCACCTTTTAGAAAAGTGAAAGAGGTTAATGTTATTTTATATGTTATATGTTATTGATAATAACCTCTCTCAGTTTCTTAAAATACTTCTCTATTTTCCCATAAACTTCCCTCGAAGTTGACTTCTGAAAAGTTAAAAACCAGAGAAATCCCCATATTCACTACTGAATTATCAGGTAGTTTCATAGCGAAATCTGCCTATTTTGCACTGAATTCACTACAAAACTGTGTTTAATTGGAAAGCGGAAGATTTTTCTTATTTAAAAGCATAGGAATGAAAACTAAAGGACATGAGGTGTAGTTGACTCATATGACATGACTCATGGTGGTTTTTTTGACATATGATAAACATGATTTGGTAAATTCTACATCAAATACTTGACCCAACATGACATAACATGAAACCTATGGTGACCTTATTCAAAAAAAAATTGAAAATTTCGAGTGTGATAACACTTACAATGCAAGTTCCAGCAGGGTCCAAGTTTCCAACCATTGATATTGTAAGGCAGTCGGTATTTAACTAAAGACTAAGTCAGTTGCCCTATCTTACTTGGCAACCTTTCATTGATTAAAATTTAAGCAGAAAATGGACAAGTGTGGCCATACAAGGCCTGATCAAACATCACTGACAACAGCCGCCTCTGAAATGAATTATGGGAAACTATTCATAGATCTAAACACTTCGATGACTCTTCGTAAGATCAAGCAGTAGACCTGAAGGTGGTTGTGATGGTCACGAAGAGGCAACCCATGGTGGCTCTGACACCTGGCTCTATTTTGTAGAAAAACCGGTGTTGAGTAATCAAATCTACTGCAGTGCTGGCCACTTTCATTGATTGGTGAGGGTGCCGATGAGTTTACTGCCTTTTCCGTTTCTGCCATTATAACATAAAAATTCTGCATAAATGCCCTTTGCTGCTCGACTTGACATTTGGTGTTTATTTGTTACCTGAATCCTTCTTGTCATGTTTCAACCATTTTTCAAACAAAACAACGTTAAAACTGATATACCCGAACATGAAAATGTTTAGATTTTAGTTCTGTAGCAGCATTGCATCTGTGCACTTTGCAATATTTATCGTTTAAGTTATGAAGAATGTAATCGACGATGCGATGCGAAGTGGGAGGTGATGTGGCAAGTAAGGTGGGACTGGACCGCAGCCCGCAGATCAAAACTCTTAAGGTTTAGTTATAAGCGTGGAGGTAAAATATAAACGATGTGAAGTGCGAAGCACCTAGGGGGTGGAGTGACATGGCAGGTGAGTTGGGACTAGACTGCAGTCCGCAGATTGCAAGTCTTAACATTAAGCATCAAAGGTAAACTCTAAAATATGCGAAGTGCGAAGCACAGAGAGTAGGCGGTGACGTGGAGGGAAGGTGGACCAGACCACAACTTGTAGATCACAAATATTTACATTAAGAAGCAAGGGTAAACCCTAAAAGATGCGAAGTGTGAAGTGTGCTGATTGGAGGATGATGTGGCAAGATGGAGCCCATCGCATCGATGAAGTTATAAAGCGGCGAATGTTTTCTATGGTAAGGCATATTTTAAGAGGTTTCATGATATATCAATTTATTTCAAATGGCTTGAAGCAGGGGTAGAGCTATTGTGGTGGGGCCAACTGCATCGCAGGTTAAAAAAAATACATTATGGGGGCTTTCAAACGGTAAGTTATAATATTTGCAATGCAATATATCGCAAATTGTCAATTGCAAGTGTTAAGGTTTAGTTGCGATGTGAAAATTTATCTTTGCTGATATGCGATGGATGGCGAGGGGGTAGGGTGACTTGTTAGGGAGGAATGGCCCACTTTAATCATAATCGGGGAAATTAGAAGCGGAGGTAAGACAATGATATAGTGGTGAAAGATGGTAAAGTAGCAATATAAAGAAGAAAACTTGAAAAGTTAAGGTTTAATGTTTTTTTTAAAGGGAAATGAAATGAAAAGGGAGTGCAATGTGATGATGTGATTCAATCTCCGCAATTGATCGAAGCTCAGATCCAATGGTCCTAGCTTCTCCTTTGCTGTGATTTTCCGATTTTGTTTCTTTGCTCGTGCTTGTTCATTTCTTAGTTTGTTCGTGTAATACTTCGACTCGTTCACTACTTGACCCACTTAAGCATTCACGACTCAAGCCAAACATGCACAAATTGACTCAATCACATTCATGACTCTACCTGACGTACTTACGAATTTGCCTTTGTTGTTTTTTCTACCTTAACTGCTTCTCTACTGCCTTTGCCTTTGCTAATGGTCTAATGCTGCTCCTTGCCTCTCTGTTTGCTTTGTTCCCTTTGATCCTTTCTTTGGAAAAGATTTTGAATATTGACATATATGTACATTATGGAAAATTTGTGAAGAGAAAGTACCCAGTCACCTTGTGATACTGTAAATTACAGGGTCCTAATAGAAGTAACATTTTTACTTCTAGGAGGTTGAGTTAATTTTAAAGATGAATTGCTTCAAAAGGCTGCAAGATTGGCATTTTCATTACTTGATGGCGAAGTTGATGGCTTATGTACTTAATACTTAATAAAAATAACATATACTTTTGATGGTGCTGGTGTCCTAGATCCACCCGAAACTAGATAAGGGGATCTTAGGTACACGAAGAGTGTGTTTATGATGGTGCATGTTTCATGATGTTGCTTGTGATTTGTGTCTAGTTTTGACACATAAATGATCTCATTTAACACACACATAAAGTTAAATGAAAGAAAACAAAAACAAGAACAACACCCATAACTAAGTAGCTGCAAGGAAGAATAATTAAACTCAACACATGCATTTGCGCACCTACCAAAAATAATCAAAGTTGTCAACATCGATATTCTACCTCAACAAGAAAATTCACTCAATAAAATCAAGATAATGAACCTGAAAATTCAAGCGTTTCAAAGCAAAGTCTACATCAACATTCTTGCACATAAATTTAAGAACTTGTAATCAAATTCAAATTGATTTGGATTGTAAGGGTGCACTCGTGGTTGACCCAAGTTTTGAATTGATAAGAAGTCAAAAAACGTCAATTATCTTCAACTAAGTCAAATTAAGACAAGTGAATTAATTTTTTTAGGTGAGTCATTAAATCATTGTAAGCATTTTTGGGTGCATTTTAGACAGTGTTCGACACCCTTCTTTTGCTAATAAGCACAATCAAGTCAGTGAAAAGTTCACAACATCAAGCGAGCCAGCATGAAGTTAATTGACGCAAAAATCAAGCATGCGAGCGAGTTCAACTCTAAAGTAAGAAAATGTAATATTAAAACAACAATCAAGCAAGTTGAAATCTACAGCAAGCGAGTGTGAGTTCCAATGAGCGTGAAACAAGAAAAAACAGTTTCACCAAGCAAGAGATCAAGCAAATTCCAAAGCAAGCGATTGTGATAAACTCAATCAAGCGATCCAGTACAAGTGAGCATGACAAAATGGGAAAATTTGGAAAAAATCTTCAAAGTGCAGAGCTCGAGATTAAAGAGTTGAAAGAGTGCAATCATGAGTTACAAAATACAATTGAGTTACTATAATAGAAGTTGAAGTAAAATAAAAACTTAATCGACCAAATGACAATCACATTAGAAGCAGAAAAAGACTTTAAAATATAGCTTGAGATGAAACAAAAAAGCATTCATGGACTTCAAATTAAATTAAGTGAAAAACAAGACATGTTTGATGCATAATATATAGAGTAGATAGATGCAAGCCGCGACTCTGAAGACCTCATCCAACAAGTTGATGCAAGTTGTGATACAAGTGACCTTATTCAACATAGTGATGAAGGTTGTGACACAAAGGATTTAATCAGTCAAGTTGATGTCAGTTGCGACACAAGTGATCTTATCCAGCCTTTTGTACTACTTAATGATGCAATGAGTAGTACCAAAGATCTAGTTGAACAGTTTGCTGCAACATGTCAAACAGATGAATCATTAATTGAACTGGTTGATGCTCATTTTAATACAGATGATTTAATCAATCTAACTTAGCATATCGGCAACAACAACAAGTGTGAAGAACAACAACACAATGATCTTTCCAATAAACTGAACAGACCTTGGGAAGAAATCTCCTTCTTCAAGGATCTACATGGCCTAGGTTACACCAAAGACAACAATTTTTATGTTCTATATTACTCAAAACTAGTGGAGTTTGTCAGCGCGGGCTTTCTAGACAATGCTCATAACAAGTGTAACCATTGTAAGCAAAATGGCCATATGGAGAGTACCCTTGTCACCATTATGGCAAGAAAAATCATTCATCCGCAAGACGTAGTAAGAGAAATCAACCACCCAGAGTGAAGATCAATTATGCATGGATTGATCCTTGGAAGTGGTCATCTACAATCAATCAATTGTCTATGTGTTATCGACGAATTCAGTCTCACATGAAGGCAACTTTTCTAGTACAATGAACATGGTGAAAATCTCCTATACATGAAAGGGGGGAGTTCCGAAATGAAATGACGATGATTGTATCTCCTTTTAGCTAACAAAGGGGGGGGAATGATATTGAAATTGAAGGTGGTTTTCAGAATGAAAGTTTTGACAACATCAGCATAAGAAACCAGTGGGCATCAAAAAATTAGCGAGTGGGCAATAAAAAACAAGAGTAGTAGTGAGCAGTTTTCGAGACCAGCAGTGAGTCGTTTCCAACAACATCAGAAAAAGCAGTAGTGATTTATTTTTGACATCATCAGCTGGTGGGCGATCATCATCAGCTAGTGGGCGATCATCAAGTAGCCAATGGGCCGTTTTGACATCAACATATTCGCCAGTGGGTGTCTTCAAAATTTTTTCAGTGGATAAGAAACTTCTCTAGTGGGCATCATCAAAATTTTTTCAGTGGACAAAGGATGTTGATTGCAAGTAAAGGATATATGGATCTTTTTTCCGCTTGATGCGTGATGGAGTTGTCAAGAAAAATTCAAAGATGAATCAAACTTTGTAGCTGACTCATGATCTCTTCAGGTTGAAGTATTTTCTGCATCCAACTTTGTTTTTTAGGAAGTGTGTTTTGAGGATCAACAATTTCAGCATGAGAATTTGGAAGATGGTTCCTCATTCTTATTTTGGATTTATCATTGAGGGGGGGAATGTTAGCCTCACTCTCATAAAAAATTATAAATCCAAATTTAATTAATTAATTAAATATTGAAAATTAGGAATTTATGCCTAATTTTATAGATTGAGTTTGTTCCTCTCAATTAGGAGTTAGTTTAGGCCTAGAGATTCTCTCCACCTAACTAGGTTCCTAGATTGGTGTATGGTTGAGATATTGTCTCAACCAAAGTGTCAAAGATAGATGCAATATCTTGAGACACATTCTCCTCTTGCATTTATTTTTATCATTACCATTCTTTTAATAATGAGCGTATGATGAGTACAACAAGGCTGTGGCCTTTTCCTCCATGTATGGTTTTCTAAATCTTTGGTATGTTCTTATGTGTTTTGCTAGTTGATTAATTTTTCTACATAAAAAATTGGGGCTCTTGTATTTACGGTTCCCTTGGCTTTGTGTTTTGAATCCTACAATTGGGTAGGGATTCCAAGTTTGTACTTGGTGTGCTTCTTTTCTCCCTTCTCCAAGCTTGGAACCAGGCCTTAGAGAGAACCAGTAACCAATTTTATATGAATCTACAAAACTAGTTGGTCAACCTACCCAAGTGAAAAATTTACCCTTGATATAAATCGGTAACTTCGTTGCAAACCAACCAGTTAAGTAAAGAAAATAGTTAAATTCGTTGTAAACCAACCAATTTAATAAAGAAAGTAGTTAAAGCATTCGGTTTAGCTACAACCCCATAATTTAATATGTAAGGTGTAAATAATTAGATGACAATTAAATGAAGCACCATGTTGGAATCAATTCCACACATAAAAATACAAATATGGATTTTATGTTGATGGTTAAATCGGTGAAAAAGGTAGAATTCAAATTTAAATGATTTTATTTTTTATTAATTTAATTTCAAATAGAAGTAATTTTGGGTGTTAAGTAGTGTTATCACCCAAAAAAAATTCAAAACATCATTTTGTCAACTCTGTTTTTGATCATGGTCTCAAAATAGGTTTGAAAGTCATTTTAGGATTTGGTTAAGGGTAGGTTAGAGTTTTTATAAGTTTCAAGGTCATCATTGAATTCAAATAAACTCTTTAGAGGTCCATTCCATGATAAAATACTCACATTTTCCATTTAGGAGTCATTTCATAAGGTTTCGAGTTAAATTTCTGCAATTAGCCAAGAATCCTCCATTTCGTAGCGCCGCTAGTTCAAAAAAGTGGACTTGCACTACGAAAGAGCTAATACTTTCGTAGCGTAAACTAGCAAAAATACACTGTGGGTGCTACGAAAGCACGGTTTCTTAACCGTCTTGTCAATTAAGCTGAAATCTGTCAGAATCCATTGGTAAATGATAGGATAGTGGTATGGTATGGCATGAGTGAAGCATCATTTAGTTATGAGATGAAATCTTAAACTCAAAATCTTGCCTAAAGTAGTCAAGCTAAGCCTGTGGTTGTTCTATACAAAGGCTATCTTCACCATAATCAAGCGAGGCTATTCCATATTCTCAAGCGCGGTTGATCATATATTCAAGCGAGGCTATTCATATCCTAATCAAGCAAGGCTATTCATATCCTAATCAAGCGAGGCTGTATCATAGATTCAAGAGAAGCTGACAGGTTTTCTAAGAAGCATGACAGAGAAAAAGAAAGTCCACAGAGGGGGACATTGCTTAAGATATGAGCCTGAAAATATGAAGGCTATAATTGAAGATCAAACAATGATGGAGGATTTTAGCAAAACAGGTTGTATTTGGTTTTGTGAAAAGCTGCAGGGTTGCCACACATAAGTGTCTAAAGAATTTGCCTTAAAATTTAGTGGAACAACTACCAAAGTTGGGATGTTAAATGTGCCATCACACCTGAGATTATTGCTTCTGTGACAGAAATACCAAGGGGGCAAGAGACTTGGTTTAAAGGTTTTAAATTTGATATGGAACCATGCAAGGAATTCATGAAACCTGAGTATGCAGATATGGACCTCAATAATGCAATACCTAGAAGCTGTATCAAGGACACCTATGCAAAGCTGTTGTTCAACATTCAAAGATACTTTACATGTGAAGGCAGATACCATAAAGTTTATACTTATCATTTCAAGCTGCTTCTGCATTTCACAAGTATGATATCACTAGATTTTCCCTTTTATTTGCATAGGAGCCTTTCCAAAATGGCTGAAAAAGTACAAGCCAAATCTGATGGTTGTGAAACATATTTGTTTCACCATGGTTTGATAAAGTTATTGGTTTTGAATGAGCTTCAAAAAATAAGCAGGGATTGGTCTTGCTTTTTGTTTATGAATGGTTTTGAACTGGAAACCCTAACCCCAACTAGAAACCCCAAAACTAAGGGAACTCCTTCACCACTAGTAGCAGAGTCTAGTCAGTCTGTGGTTGCAAAATAAAATAGGTTTGTAAAGTTGAAACCAAGGAAACAAGTTGAGAAAAGGAAAAATAAGACACAAGTGCTTGTTGCACCAACTCCATCACCTACAAAATAGAGATTAAAAAGTGTCAAAGAGGTAAAACACAAACAAGTTTCCAGCAAGCAAGAAATCAAGAGAGTGACAAGAAGCCAAGCAGTGGAATCAAAGGGAAAAATAGTTGTTTCAGGAACAGAAGATAGTCCAGTGATAAAGGGAAATTTAGATGACATCCTTCATGCAATTGACATAGAAGAGACACCTATCATGCAAGCTGATTTCATTGGAGTAGATGAGCACAAAAATAAAAAGGCTAAGTCAGCAAAGAAACTTGAATTTGAGGGTGAAAATGTAGCCTTTATCTTCCAAGCAAGGAAACCTTTAACTAGGCATGCTAAGAAGCTCAAGGAAGGAAGAAAAGAGGTCCAAGAAACTTTTGAAACATCCAGAGTCCCTGAAGAGGAGGTTGATCTCTCATCACCAATAGTAGAGCATGCAGCCAGCAGGACAATGAAGGGAAAAGAACACATGACAGAGTGTCAACATCTTGAGGAGAGATTGAGGTTAGAAAACAAAGATATTGCAATGATGAGAAAGAGGGTCAGAAGTCAAAGTATTTAAAAAACAGAGTTCAAAATAATGAAGGCACTTTAGGAGGGTCAAACTTTTTCTAGGTCTGAAATTCTAAGCAGTGCATAACAATTTTTCACATGGACAATTATAGCCATCAAGGAAGCCAAATTTGTCAGAGTAATCAATACTCACTTGAGAGCCATTAGTAGAAGACTAAGAGATCAAGTGGAATACTTAGAGCAACAGTTGAAATTGACCCAGGATGAGCTAAAAAACAAAGGTGTAGAATGACAAATCATTAAAAAGTCATAAGCTAAGTCAAGTGAAAAATTAAGAATGAACCTCATGAATATTGTGTTTATCAGTTCATATGACTTTTTGTTTTGGTGAAACCATTGGTCTTCTGAAATTTTGGCACATTTTGGTTTAAATTTTGAAGAAATCTGGGCAAAACTTCCCACTCAGCAGTTTCGTAGCGCAAACAGTGCAAAAAGAGTGAAAATCACTACGAAATTGATGTAGCAGCTTTTTTCACTCTTTCTCCTAAATTTTTGAAGGGAAAAAGTGTGGATTATGACTTGAAATTGATAGGGATGTTGTGTTAAATGATAATGAAGATAAATCTAGAAGAAATAAGCCAAAGTTTTGAAGGTAAAAGGGTTAAAAGGCTGTGCTACGAAAAGCGGTACGAAACTATGCTGTTTTCATAGCGCAGGTCTACTTTAGCTATTTTTAACAGTTTTTTGGTGGTCTTGGACAGCTGGCACTTAAGAATGATTTTGGGCAGGCATTACTTCGGTTTCTAACATCAAATAACCTCAAAGTGATGGGTTCATGATGGTCAAAGTGTCTCAAGAATATGAAGAATCCTATGCCTAGAAAACAGGGGACAATTTCCTACTTTGATGGAGATCGGTGTTATGGTCATAAAGTGATGAAGCTTATCACCTGGATTCAACCTTAGGGGAATAAAGTTGGAAAATGATGTAATATAGTTTAGATAAGGTTGTTATGAGTATATTTAAGGAGTTTGAATCCTATTTGTAATAGGACTGTTTATTATATTTGCAGCTATCATTTTGTAATAAATACCATGTCATATGGTTAGGCAAGGTGTCAAAAGTTAGGAATTTGATGTATCTAGCTCAAGATAAGGTTATCCTATGCTGTAAATTATCTATAAAAGATGAAGAATTATAAATGCCAAGGGTTGGAAATTTTTAGCAAAAGGCTGTGTTTATTGTAAGTGACTGGTTTTCAACTTAATATAGAGGTTTCTACTTAGCTAACTTGAGATTCATAAAGAGTTATAGTGTGTTCCTGTCCCAATTGCATATTTTTACTATCCTATTGCAGTGGTGTTTTCTTATGTTACTCAGAATTCATCATTGATGCTCTGACTTCCTTCATAGACAAACTAACTGTGTGTTTTATAGTTTAACATGTGTATCTCTGGACTAGAATTCTGATATGCCTTGAATTCCATGCTAGGTAGATTGTTTTGTTTTACTGAAGCTATTTTGACTCCATAAGACCAATGTGCACTTTCTAATGTGATTTACAACCAATATCTATCATCTATCTGATTATTACCCCACATAGAGTTAGCCATCTATATTTCTATCAGAAATCATTAACCCTTCAGAGAGCCCTCTCAAGTTGAGGAGGCTAAGCCTCAATCAAAATATTGGTTTGAAAATTTACATGAGATTGATTTGATTGGCAGCCTATCAGGTCTGATTTTTTGATAACATTTTGGTGCGTCTGCCGGGAGTCTGAAGATTATACTTTCCCGAGATTTTGAAGCTGAAATTATGAAGGTATCAGGAGCTCAGAAAGCTTTTCGAGGCTGCATCTACCTTGGTGACTCCATTTAAATTTTATATGATTAAAGGTGGCTTCGAGAAGGATATACACGAGGAGTAATCCTAACCCAAATCCACCTACCATCGTGGACAATCCAAACACTTTTTCTAGAGGTAGTAAAGGAATTTTTGAAATATTAGGTACTCCATCACATTCGAAATCCTTGTCCTATGAAATTTTAAGAAGTCCTGAAATAAAAGAGTTGATGATAAAATTCAGGAGGTTTTGTTTAGATCATAAATTGAAAAAGAACTAATTGAAATTATCTTATACTTGCATAAGAGAGGAATTTATACATCAGCTCTAGTAACATAGGAAGACAAAGAAGAGTTTTGGGAAGCTGTTACTTCTGAGTTGTTGTTGGAAAAAGAGTCTTTAGATAAATTCAAAGAGCTTGACCTTTTTGAAGTATTGTTGAAAATTAAAGCTGGTTTGCCCATTCCAAATTGGAGTTCAGTTATCAGTGAACCACAAAGACCAAATAGTCCTCCTCATAGTAGTATTTCATCCTCTATTTTTGCCATCCCTAAAGCTACTATAGTCCCTTTAACCATGGCTGGAAATGTACCTCCTCCACCTGCTACACCTGCTAGATATGCCCCTCTTGTTCTTCCAGCTGTCTTACATGATCTCCCTAGCAAATATGCTACTAGAATCAAAACTTGTGGAAGTGATGAAGACATTACAATAGAGGAACATGTAGATCAATTTAATGATTTTATAGACAGGGAGGAGGTTGATGATGAAGATGTTCAGTTGAGGTTGTTTGCTCAGAGTTTTACAGGTGAGGTTAGAAAGTGGTATAAAGCCCTTACTCCTAGAATTATTCATAATTTGAATGAGTTTGAAGATGTTTTTCTAAGGAAATGGGGAAATAGAACTAATCCAGTACAAACCCTCATCGAGTATAGTACTTTGAAGAGAGAAGCTGATGAGTTCGTTCAAAAATTTTCAAAAGTTTTAATAAGGTATTAGACTCTATTCTTGCTCATTTGAAACTCTATTCCTGCTCATTTGAAAGCACCACAAGCCTTAGCTCAAATGAGGTATGTTGAAGCTTTTTACAATGAATTTTCCATACTCCTAAGAGAAAGAGAATCCCCTACACTTGCTGAAATGAAAAGTGATGCACTGAAGGTGGAGGTTAACCTGATAGCAGCTAAAAAGTAAAAAATGGGTAAGACTAAGTTGAAATAAGAAGAGAAGCCTTCCTCCTGTACCCCTCAGGATAAGTTGGATTCAATGATGAAAACAATGGAAAAGTTGATGGATATATTAGCCCTTGGGAATACCTCTGCTCCTCCTGCACAACATGAACCTCAATTCAGAAACCTCAGTTCAGGAGACCTCAGAATCAACAAAGGCCAAGGGAAAATAGAAATCAACAACCTGATCCTCCAGTGAGACCTCCTTTCCAACAAAAATTGGTTGATGAAGAATATGATCCTGAAATTCCTGAAGAGTCTATTCATTGTTCTGATGAGGAAATGTCTGGAATTTTCTTGACAAAAGAAGAACATAATCAATCAGACCAAAGTAATCATGAAGAGGAAACATCAGAATATCTAAAGGGATATCAACATGCTATTTTTGAGATGAAAAAACAATACAATCTCAAAAATAGAAATGTGCCTATCATTGCAAAAAAAACTCAGCCTAAGAGAGATACACCTGTTGGGGTCCTGTGATTTGGCAGATTGGCATACCAAATGACAAGGCAACATGGAACCAATATTTAGAGTTCTAGGACCTAGCCTTCCTAGACTCAGAGAAGGATCTCTCAGGTTATTTTACAAAGTATGTGTGCTTGTTTACTTTTTAAGGGTTGATTTTAGGCTAGTTATTAAGTATGAGGGTTGTTTGTTTGTTTGGTTGGACATGATAATCAGATCAGCGTATGTAGAATGAGGAAATATCTAAGTCATTGGGAAATGGATTCAAATGAAAGTCATGAAAAGTCAATCAATGGATCAGGGGTATCAAAGGGAAAATCTAACTTGGCTAGTGGATCTTAAGGTCTTTGGAATAATGACATGAACATTAAGGAGAAGAATGAAAAGTAGGACAAAGAGAAATTAAGAATTCTTTATCATGTACTTTAAACAGGAAAAATCTTTGATGGCATCTATTTTGAAGCAGGCCAAAGGACAAGGCAAACCATAAACTTCTTTGGACAGAATTTTAATAAGAAAACCTTTCAGACAACAATCTAGCAATCAAAAGACCACTTTAAAATAAGAAAACATATAAGAACAGTAAGAGCAATCATAAGATCAAACTGAAATAATCTAATATGCTTTTGACTAAATCTCTAGTGATCTTCAAAGCAACTTTTTAAAGGCAGACCAGAGGATAGGGCATACCATAAAATTCCCTGGCATAGACTCTATTAAGCATACTTTGAAAATATCTTTAGAAACAATATCTCAAATTTTACTCAAAGGAGCATGGACTCACCACTTAATTTCCCTGGTTTCACTCTATTGAAATCATTCCTCAAAACAACCTCTCAAGCCGTACTCAAAGGGATATGGAATTACCAAAAGGGAGACTCCTTGGTTATATTCTATTTAATCATTTCTAAAATAACAAGCTAGATGGAACTGAAGGGAAATTAAGAATCCTCCAATCAAATCTTGCAGAAGAAAACATTAAGATAGTGAAGAGAAAATAAAACTAAGGTGCTTTCAAAAGAAATTTCTTAGCCTAAAAATTTTACTCTACAGTAACAAAGAAATATGGAAACAAAATGAAAACAGGAAATAACAATAACAGGCAGAAGTACTTCACCAAAAACCAAGCTCAGGGATCCAGTGATCTGGCCTCCTCCATCAACAAGCAGGTCAAGACCTCCACAAGTTCCAAAACATCAATTTCTTCTAAACTTCAACAAGACTATGTATTACTTCAAAGAGTCATCAAATGCCAACAATACAATGAGTTCAAATGCAGTATTTATGCTGCAAATGAGGAGGTGGAGCTGATCTAGGGTTTGAGTGTTATTTATTACAGAGTAAATGCATTCCTAACCTTGAAAACTATGCAAGGCATAAGGTAGGAACCTGTGCAACTACTTCTCTGTTTTAATAACTCTGTCTTAACTTCTAAGAAAAGATAGGTGAAAAGTTTGACTTTGAAGCCTATCTTTATCTTTTACAATAACTGCCTTGACAGATTAAAACATCTTATGACTGTGTAACAACTGCTAATTTCCTTTATAGACAGGAGGCATGATATAGGTGGCAGTTAGATCCTTTGGAGGAATAACTGCTTCCATGTTGATTTGTTCGAAATTGCCTTTGGTCTAAGTTTCCTTGTTTAATTATTAAATTGTGTCTTAGGCCCTGATTTTTCATTTGGCATTTAATTAAACTGCCTTACTGTCCTTTTCTCTTGTTTATGCTTTAAACAACTACTTTTACCCATTTATATTTAATTTTTTATTTGAAGGGCTAATCTTTGTTTTGACGATCAAGCCCTTTGTTCTTCTGTCTTCATTTCTTCATCATTTCTTCTGACTGTTCTTCGTTTTTTGCTGTGTGCAGGGGTTTATTTTTGACGCGCTAAAGGGTGTCTTTTGCTTTGATCAATGGTAATGAATCATTGATTTCATCTTTTGGTTTAAACCCTTATCTCTTTCTTTATGCATTTGGCCTCATGGATCGTCATCCAGAGGTTTTTTTCATTTCAGTTGACTGTGGGATGACCCCTTAGGCTCGGGCCACCATTAAACCTGCATAATTTATACAAAATGTTAATTAAAACCTACGTTTTTAAGATTAAACTGCATTCAGAGGCTTGGAAAGGGCGTGGGAGCGATGTATCAGAGGAGAAAAATGCGTTGAGGAGGGGTTTCATGGGCGGAACCAGGATGAAACAATGGAAATTTGAATATGGCTGATGAATGAAAGAGTTTAGATTTTGTTCATACAACTGCGGAAACTTGTCACTTTCCGCAGCCGCTGCAACTTTCCGCAGCTATTTTGTGGAAATCAATGTTACAGGTGTCAACGAAGGAAACGAGCCACATGGGCAGGCTAGGAATGACAAGGACATGGTTCGGGTCCTATTGGTTCAAGTAAATTCGTCAAGGAAAGCCGCGGTCAAAGCCATCCACGTGGAAGTCAACTGTGGAGTTCTATGTCGGCTGGACTCTGTTTCGTGGCATATAAACATCCATACGGCCGTTTCTAAGCTTGCGGAGGTTAATTGACATATGTGCAAAGTTCTGGAGTTGAATTCAAGCGCCACCTTCCATAGATCCGTTTTCCAACATGGCCATACTCCTATATCCGTGGCCTTAGTGGTCTACGTGTTGGCTGCTATCATAAACTTCAGGAGACAGTTACATTTTATTGTTTTATAAAGAGCGTTTGCATACGCACGTAGAGTTAGTTGTTAGTTGATCATAGCTGTTGAGTTGTTAATTGATAGTTGATGTGCGTACTCTGTTATGTAGTGATTACGCTGCCTTGAGCCGTAATACTACCAGTCTGTAATGAACTGCTTCTTAATGTGAAAAGACTCTGTTTTCAATTTAATTCGTGTTGAGGATCATACCAGAGCTGTGTAGAGGGCCCCTGCTCAGCCGAGGTTCTGTGTATTAATGTATATATATTTCATTTCATTTCTTTTAAAAGTCATTGTATCATAATCCATTACATGTTCATATTTCATAGTTGCTTCATTTCTATTCATACATTTCTATAATTTCCATTGCATTCTTGTCTTTCATGTTTTTATGATTGTTAAATCACTGATCAGTTTTCTTGTGCAGGTTTTAGGTAGACAGCCCGGGGCATTTTCATAGTATTTTAGCTAATGATATGAGACTAACATTATTCTGCTGCTAGTTTCCTTTTCATAGCATTTGTTTAACTTCAGTCTTGCTTTGTACATTTCAGTTTTGTTTATCTGATTCAGTAGTTAAATTTAAATCTATTAAGCTGCTCATAGTGTCTTTGGTTACCTCCGAAAGCCACAGCTGGACTGATGGTGAGGGGCTGCATGATGAAATGTGTAGTTTAGTATTAGTTTCCTTTCTGCAAAATTAGATATATTAAGCTGCTCATAGCGTCTTCAGTTACCTCCGAAAGCCACAGCTGGACTGATGGTGAGGGGCTGCATGATGAAATGTGCAGTTTAGTATTAGTTCCTTTTCTGCAAATTTAGATATATTAAATCATGTATGACATCTTCAGTTGCCTCCGAAAGCCACAGCTGGACTGATGGCGAGGGATTGAATTATGTGTGTATGGTTTAGTATTAGTTTACTTTCTTCAAATTAAATATCAGTTACACAAGTTGTTTATGATTACTTCCGCAAGTCATAGCTGGTCTAATGATGAAGGGTCAGAAAATGAATTGATGTAATCTGATTTAGATTCATTTCATTGCAATTTTGAATTTCTATAAGCGTAGTTTCTTTTGTGTTCAGTTGGCAGCAAGAATAGTTTAGTTTTCATGTTCACTAGTTTCTTGTTTTGATTCATTAGATTAGCAGCACCTTTTCATTTCAGCAGTACACTTTTATTTTCTTTCAAGTCTTGTCATTGTAATTTCAATTTGCTTTTAAAGTTTCAAGATTGGTAAATCATTATAGGGGATATCACTTCCTTGAACAAATATAACCAAGCTTGCTTTTCACTTTAGAATTTCCATTTCACCTTAGAAAGACCATAAACGACAAAAAGTTAAGAAAGAGGTTATCTTGCACATATAGTGCGCCGCACTTCATCACCTTACGATTCCCGGATTGACAATTAAATGCAGCAATTTAGGACACACTAAATTGACCAAACATTTTGGCGCCGTTGCCGGGGAAGTGTAACTAGGTAGCCAATTTCTAAAAAAAAAAAACATAAAATCATAAAAGAAGGGAAAACTTGATAACTTCTTGAAGTATGCTCTCCTCTTGCACCTAGTGTGATCTGGAGGATCAGAAAAGAGAGTTATTGGTTTAGTAATTTCTTAAGTATGCTCTCTTCTTGCACCTAGCGTGATCTGGAAGATCAGAAAGAGAATTATTAGCCCAACTTTTAAAAAAAAAAAAAAAGAATAAAAAATGACATGCATAGAGCAAGAGATTCTAGGGGAAGGTTTATAGCTAAAGCCAAGAGTTCGATTTTCACAACTCCATCTTCTTCAAGGCATAGACCAGATTCACCACCATCTACCCCTAGCCTTAAGATTTTTGGAAGTCAAAGAATAGCTGAATTAGAGGATTCTCCTATACCACCTACTAAAACCCACTTAGAAAACAAAGAAACTTTCTCTCATCCTTCCTTGGTAGAAGAACTAGAGGACTATAATGACTCTAAAGAAACTATCATGGCAGAGGAAGTAATAAATAGAGGTGGAGGTAGAGGAGGAGGAGATAATGAAGATAACAATGGTGAAGGAAATAACGGTAGAAATAGGGACAATTTTCTTGGATTCCCTATAGTTGATGAGGAAACTCATGCAGCAATGAAAAATATCTCACCATCTGTTCTTCCTAACTTTTATGGATTACGAAGTGAGGATCCTGAAACATTTCTGTTTGAGTTTGAAGTAGTGTGCCGAACTTATGACTATATGGAAGATTCTCAAAAACTCAAACTGTTTCCTTCAACTTTGAAGGGATCTGTTTTGAAATGGTTCATGGGATTAGCCACTCAATCTATCAGGACTTGGAATGATATGAAACAAAAATTTTTGGATAGATACTTGGACTATTGTATGCCCACCAATCACAAGGATGAGGTATTCAAAATGATGCAAAAAGAAGATGAAAATTTGGAAGACTTAATTGAAAGATTTCAATACAACTTGAAAAGAGCAAAGATGAGCAACTTAGATAATGAAACCTTGAAAGCCCTCCTATTAAAAGCTATTAGAGATGAATGGATAGACATTTTAAACATGATGGGGAAAGGAGACATTTCTCAACTCCCATTTCATGATATAACAGAACTATGTATCCAATTCTCAAGGGGAAGATCTAAAACTGGAAAAGGGCCTAGGGATTCTTTTCTTATTAGGGCTAACAAATCTGCAACAGGATCAGTAAGTAGGGCAGAGATTAGTAATATGCTTGATGAGTTTAAAACTGATATCTTAGGGGGTCTTAGTGAACAACTAGACACCCTTAAAATCCAAAACAAGCAGAAAGCAGAAACAGATGCTTTAGCCATCTTTTGTCCGAAATGTAGAAAAAAACATGCTTTAAGGGAATGTCCCTTGGATGCAAAAGTTGTAGAAACATGTATGATTTGCTCAAAAAATCATGAGATCAAGGATTGTCCTTCAATTCCTGGACTCAAAGCTGTTTTTCAAGAAGATCCAAATTCAGTAGAATCTCTCTGTTTTGTCGCAAGGAGACCTTGGCAGGGACAACAATCTCAAGGGTTTAATAACCCTATGAATCTTCAAACCTCACCAAATTGGAATCCTTGGCAACAACCTTGGCCCCAACATCAAAATTCATATCAGCCATGGGTACAAGGGATGCAAAATCCTTATGGGAGATTTGCTCAATTTTATCAATATCCTCCATCTTTTCAAAATCAACAAGCTCTACAATTTCCAAGCCAAAATCCACAACAACTTTCATTGCCATTTCCACAACAACAACCTTCTCAACAAAATACAAATCCTCAACTCATGCTTCTATACCAACAGAAGACAAATCAACTTCCAGCTCAGCCATTGCCAAATCCTAACAATAAGAATCCTCAAACTACTTATATGGTAGAAGGACAACAATTTCCTACATATATGATTGTTCCTCTCAACGATGTACAACTCAGATCTGGTAGAGTTTTAGAAAAACTTCTATAGACATTCAAGAGCAAGATACCTCTGAGGAGGACTCTCTTCAAGTCAATAAGGGTTCTGAGGAAGAATCTCTTCAAAATTCAAAAATTCAAAAAGAAAAAGAAAAGCTAACATCCACAACTCCTATAGCTGAGCAACCTGTATCTTCATCTACACCTCCTTTTCCGGAAAGACTACAAATTGATAAGGGGGTAGAAAAACAAATCTTGTTGCCTAACTATGACTTTCTAGATGAATTGAAGAATGTTTGTATCAAGATTCCATTGCTACAAGCCATTCGAGAAATTCCTATTCTAGCAAAAACCATAAAGGAGTTGAGTTTCAAAAGACCAAGAAGAAAGCTAAAGGACACAAGAAGAATCCACCTGGTAGGAAAGATTGCAGACATTATGATGGGAAAAATTGCCATGCAGAAGTATGTAGATCCTGGAAGTCCAACTGTCAAGACACATATAAATGGGATAGAAATTCCAAACACATTGATTGACTTAGGGGCTGCTATCAACATTATGAGTAGACAGACTATGGAACAGTTAAAACTTCCTAACCTTCTTTTTACACCTACTTTATTGCAACTTGCAGATCGATCGGTTATTAAACCAGATGGTGTATTAGAAGATATTTCAGTCTCCTCAGATTCTTGGGAATATCCAGTAGACTTTATGATTTTGACTCCCAAAAGTAATCTAGGAGGACATCCAATTATCTTAGGAAGACCTTGGCTGGCCACAGCTGATGCTTTTATTAGTTGTAGATCTGGAGACATGTACATTTCTAATGGTAATTCGACAAAGAAATTCAATTTGTATCCTCCTGCAAGAGCAATTACAGAAATAAGAGACAATGAATGGGTCGATGATGAGAACACTATACAACCTGTCTTTACCATTTCTGAAATTAGTGAGGATAGTCAAATTCTGAACACATTAGAAAATTTTGAGATAACTTCATAATATGACCCCACACAATTTCAGTTGGAATCTGACATAGAATATTTATCATCAAGACAAATGTCTCTCTACTCTATGGAAGAGTTTGGTAATTCTGCTATTGAGATTTTTCCAGAAAAGACATTGAATATCAACAAACATCTGGAGAAGTCACAACAAGAAGAACTAAACAGAATCTTGCAAAAACATTCTACTGCATTTGCATGGGAGTATACTGACATGAAGGGTATTGATCCTAAGACTTGCATCCATCATATCTATATTGAGGAAAATAGTAGACCAATCAGACAACCTCAAAGAAGGATGAATCCAAATCTTAGGGAGATAGTGAAAGAAGAGCCCCAAAAACTTCTCAATGTAAACTTCATTTATCCAATTTCAGATAGCCGATGGGTTTCTCCTTTGGTTATAGTACCTAAAAAGAATGGTAAATGGAGAGTATGCATTGATTACAGGGAGTTGAACAAAGCAACTTTGAAGGATCACTTTCCTTTGCCTCTTATTGATCAGGTATTAGATACATTAGCAGGTAAAAAGTACTTTTCATTTTTGGATGGTTTTAGTGGCTATAATCAAATTCAGGTAGCACCTGAAGATCAAGATAAGACCACATTTACTTGTCCATGGGAAACTTTTGCCTACCGAGTGCTTCCTTTTGGGTTATGTAATGCACCAGCAACATTCCAAAGAGCAGTACTAGGAATTTTTTCTGATCTAATCCATGATTGTGTAGAGGTTTATATGGATGATTTTACAGCTTATGGTAATTCATTTGAAGAGGCATTAGAAAATTTGGAAAAAGTTCTTATAAGATGTAAAGAAACAAACCTTTCATTAAGCCATGAAAAATGTTTTATGATGTTTACTGAAGGGATTGTTTTAGGACATCATATTTCAGGAGATGGGATTAAGGTTGATAGATCAAAAGTTGAAGTCATCTCCAAGTCGCCTATTCCAAATTGTCAAAGAGATGTTAGAAGTTTTCTAGGATTTACTGGTTACTATAGAAGATTTATAGAAAACTTCACTAAAATAGCATCTCCACTCTTTAAATTGCTTACAAAAGACCGTGAATTTAAATGGGATCCTCATTGTCAATCAGCTTTTGAAACTTTGAAAACAAGAATATCTGAAGCACCTATCTTGAGAGGACCAAATTGGAAACTCCCTTTCCATATTTCTACGGATGCTTCAGATACAGCTCTAGGAGCCGTGTTGGGTCAAAAAGATTTAGTTCCTTATGCCATTTATTATACCAGTAAAAATTTGACTCCCACAGAGTTGAATTATACTGTGACTGAAAAAGAGTTTTTAGCCGTTGTTCATGCAATTAATAAGTTTAGACATTACATAACAGGCTATGAAACTTTTATTCATACTGACCATTCTGCAATTAGATATTTAATGAACAAACCTGTTACTAATGGCAGAGTGACAAGATGGCTTTTACTTTTGCAAGAATTCACTATTACTGTGTTAGATAGACCAGGAAAACAGAATACAGTAGCTGATTTCTTGTCTAGAATTCAAAATACTAAAGAAGATTCTCCTGTAGAAGATAAGTTTCATGATGAATATTTGTTTGCAGTAACTATTAAGACCCCTTGGTATGCAGATATTGCTAACTATTTGGTTACAGGGAAACTACCTTCACATTTATTTCCAAGAGAAAAAACGAAAGATTATTCAGGAGAGTTCAAAATATTCATGGATTTCTAACGAATTGTTTAAAACAGGGCCAGATCTTGTGATCAGAAGATGTGTCAGGGAAGATGAAATGCCTGATATTCTTAAGGCATGTCATGATGAACCATGCGATGGACACTTTGCAGACAAAAGGACGGCCTATAAAATCCTCTCTTTAGGATATTATTGGCCTTCCCTCTTCAAAGATGCAAAACAATATGTCAAAAGGTGTGATAGTTGCCAAAGAGTAGGGAAACCTACCCTTTCAAATGAAATTCCATTGCAAACACAGGTACTCATTGAACCCTTTGAAAAATGGGCTTTAGATTTCATTGGACCAATTAATCCACCATCGAAGCAAAAGAAGTATATATTGGTTTGCACCGATTATGTTACTAAATGGGTAGAAGCTAAACCATTAGTATCTGCTACTGAAAATTCAGTTGTTCATTTTCTTTATGAGGATATTTTTACTCGCTTTGGTGTTCCAAGAGAAATTGTAACAGATCAGGGGAGCCAATTCACATCAAATTTGGTGGAGAAGTTGATGGAAGAATACAAGATCAAGCACAGAAAATCTACTCCTTACCATCCACAAGCAAATGGTCAAGTGGAGTCCACAAACAAAGTTCTTGAAAGTATCATCACCAAAACTGTTCATCTACATAGAAGAGATTAGGCAGAAAGGCTTCCAGAAGCCTTGTGGGCCTACAGAACTACATGGAGGAATACAACAGGACATTCTCCCTATGAACTTGTTTATGGGAAAGAAGTCTTGTTCCCCACTGAGTTCCAAGTCAAGACCTTCAAGATAGCAGTTCAGTTGGGAATGGACTTATCAGAAGCTCAAAAGCATAGAATGGAGCAATTGAATGAGCTAGATGAGAACAGACAAGAAGCAATTCTAAGAACCGATCTAGTTCAATATCAAAGAACTAAGTGGCATGACAAATATATCAAAGAGAAGAAGTTTCAAGAAGGAGATTGGGCATTGTTATTTGACTCCAAGTTTAAAGATTTTCAAGGGAAATTTCAGACTCATTGGCTTGGGCCATATGAGATTGACAAGATATTTAACAATGGAGCTGTAAGAATCAAGACCATTGATGAGTTTCAAACTCCTCTTATAGTGAATGGCCATAGATTGAAAGTTTATCATAAGCCACTCTCTAAAGAGGATTTTTTCAAGTTGTTTCAAGAAAGTTCTGCAATCAGGCTGGTACAGAAGAATTCTTCTTCTCCACCAGCCTAGCTTTTGTTTTTTCAAGTTAAAAAAAAAAAAAAGAAAAAAGAAAAAAAATGGTATAAGCCTGAAAACCAATCATTGATTGGCAGTCTTATACAGAAAATATGGGGTGAAAATCAGGGACACCTGACACTCTATATTTTCCAAAAAAAAAATTTGTCTTTCATTTCATTTCATCTCACCACCCACTCCATTTCATTCCACTTCATTTCATTTCATTTCATTTCATTTCACTTCATTCCACTTCATTTCATCCATTCCATCAATAAAAATCTTTTTATGGCCATTTCCACCTGGTCATTTGTCATTTTTTCATTTCTATTTCAGCCAAGTAATAGCTGTGTCAGTTTCCGCAGCTGACATCTGTTTCCGCAGCTGACTCCAGTTTCCGCAGCCAGAAGCAGATTCCGCAGCTGCTACTACTCTGTTTTCAAAAAGAATGTATAGTTAGTTGTTGTTTTCATAAAATCATGAAATAAAATGCAGGAGAGGATCAATGGGACATTCAAGACACTAATGAAGATCAATCAGTTGAAGACCAAGGGCAAAAGCAAGGATTCCAAAGGTATGAATAAAGTTTATTTCAAATAGTATCGGAAAACACATTTTTATGTAATTTTAAACTATGAGCTCTACCCATAACGCGCAATGATTATATTGACAGTCCGTAACCTTCACGATCTCTATGTTATCCTCTTGCATTTATTCACAAACGGTTTCATCATTGAAATTCCGACTCTCACTCATGTTCAAATATCTCACCGTAGATAATGATACGTATTTGAGTTGACAAAGGACTCTTACAAGCCGCATAACTTCATAAACATTGATTGAAACGTGTTTATATTTATTACACAGCCACCAAAATTCAAAATGCGGCCGAATGCATTATACTTTGTTAACCTTTTTGTCGTGTCTCTGTCGTGTTTACAAAACCCCACGCTACTCATTCTCACTCCCTGTTTCACTCCATTCCGTTCCTTTTGCTCACTCTCATTCCCGTATATCCACCCACAGTCGTATTCCATTCTGTTTATGGTGCTCATTTCCGTTTTGTGATAACATCCCCACAGTATTGTGCTAGATTCTGTGTATTCCATCTTTCCATTTCCGCTTAAACCCTCACAAAGGCAAGCCTGTGAAGCACAGAGAAGTAAAATGGGAAAATTATTAAGGGCAGAGCCGGAAGGACAGAAATTTATAGAGGGATTTCCACAAGCAAAAGAGATGTTGAGGAAAGCTAAATGGCTGCGTTTTATTCAGAAATTCAGGGGTTACCACAGAGAAGTTACCAAAGCGTTTGCAAGATCATTTGATGGCTCGGAAGCAGAAGTGGGAGACCTCAAGATTTTAGTCAATGAAGCATCAATAGCAGCAGCCACAGAGCTTCTTCAGGAAGGAGAACGTTGGTTCAAAAACAAAAGTATCAGTGATGAGGCATGGAGAACAATCCTCCGAAATCAAGGTATGGATATCACTGTTTTCAAAAGAGGAATCCCTGCGCATGCAATAAAAGATGAATGGGCCACTTTACTACTCATTGTTCAGAAATTTATCACATGTGAAGGCCGTTTTGGCTCCATGTACATGTATCATACTAGGATATTGATGAATTTTCTTGAAAACCAAACTTTCAATCTTCCTTATTTCCTATATAATAGCTTGAAGAAAATGGCTGTCACTGTGCAAAAACACCTAGGAGATGTAGAGCCTCATTTATATCATCATGGGTTTATAAAAATTCTGATTGAAAAGGAGCTAAAAGAAAGAAAAGATACATGGGAACAATTCCTAGTTAGAAACTTCTTTGAAGAACCTCAGGAAATTTCTGAAGGTAATCCAATTAGAAGAAGTAGAAGAAAGAAAATGGATGTTGAAACCCAAGTTGCTCCTACACAGGAAATTCCCGCAGCTAGCACAGCAAAAAGAAGTAGAAGGAAAATAACAGTAGATGAAATCCAAGATACTTCTACTATTACTATGAAGAAAAATGATAGGGAAGAGAGATTGGTAAAAAGGAAGAAGAAGGAAATCAAAACTAAGAAGCCAATAATATCAAAAGGGAAAGAAATTATTGAGGCTGTCCATAAAACTCCTTCTTCTGAAGAAGAAGATCACCAAATTCTATCTGAAAGATTAATTTTTCTTCAAAAACAGTCATCTCTATCCAAGAAGGCAGAGACAAGAAAACAAGAACAAAAGAGTAGTGTACCACAGCATGTGAGGAGAAGCAGCAGGCTTAAGGGAAAATTGAGAAAAACACAAATTAAAGGTCCTCATTTCATTGATTTGGGTGAGGAGACATCTGAACAGTCTCCAACTGACCATAGTCCATTCCAGTCAGTTAGTGAACCTGACTCCTTTCACTCCCAATCAGACAATGAGCGTACTCCATCTTACTCTCAGCAAAATATTGATGAAAGTTCTCCTCAGCCAAATTTTGAACATAATTCTCCCTTGCAGCATTTTGAAGACATCCCAATGAAAAAGACACCGGAAGTAGACCCCAAACAGCAGGAGGTGTATGATTATATAGAATCCTTGGAGAAGGCAGCCACAGGCCCAAGTACCTCTTCTATTCAGCCTCATACATTGCAGGATGATTTGGTTCAGTCATTAAAACAGGAGATTTTTGAGCTTGAGCTTTTGAATCGCATATCAAAAATGAAAATGAAACACTCAAAGAGCAAGGCAAACTGGACAAGATTATCCATGACAATACTATGTTACATTTGGGTATTTGGCAAAAGAAGAATAAGAAGCTAAAAAGGAAATGCCAAAAATTAAGCAGAGCACTTGTGAATATCAAATTCAGGTGCTTAATGAAGAAACCCAGAATGATGGCAGTACCAAAGAAGAAGAGAAGGGGGTTAGATGTGCTGGCTGAAGTATCAAGGCACATGAATTGAACAAAGAGTATCAAAATTTTGGTTCCATGAGGACATGCAACACCTTCACAGTGGGGGTATGTTGAGTCCCGAATTTGCCTCTTTTCCATACACTTTTCCATATCTTTTTCACTCACCTAAACCTCCAAAATTGTCAATATCATGTGCAAAAAGGGTATCTAACATGGTTTTTAATTATGTTTGTGTGTTTTCTATTTGATTTAGATTTTGTTCATACAGCTGCGGAAACTTGTCACTTTCCGCAGCTATTTTGTGGAAATCTATGTTACAGGTGTCCACGAAGGAAACGAGCCACATGGGCAGGCTAGGAATGACGAGGACATGGTTCGTGTCCTATTGGTTCAAGTAAATTCATCAAAGGAAGCCGCGGTCAAAGCCATCCACGTGGAAGTCAACTATGGAGTTCTATGTCGGCTGGACTCTGTTTCGTGGCATATAAACATCCATACGGCCGTTTCTAAGCTTGTGGAGGTTAATTGACATCTGTGCAAAGTTCTGGAGTTGAATTCAAGCATCCACCTTCCATAGATCCGTTTTCCAACATGGCCATACTCCTATATCCGTGGCCGTAGTGGTCTACGTGCTGGCTGCTATCATAAACTTCAGGAGACAATTACAGTTTATTGTTTTATATAGAGCGTTTGCATACGCACGTAGAGTTAGTTGTTAGTTGTGGAGTCCCGAATTTGCCTCTTTTCCATACACTTTTCCATATCTTTTTCACTCACCTAAACCTCCAAAATTGTCAATATCATGTGCAAAAGGGTATCTAACATGGTTTTTAATTATGTTTTTGTGTTTTCTATTTGATTTAGATTTTATTCATACAGCTGCGGAAACTTGCCACTTTCCGCAGCTGCTGCAACTTTCCGCAGCTATTTTGTGGAAATCTATGCTACAGGTGTCTACGAAGGAAACGAGCCACATGGGCAGGCTAGGAATGACGAGGACATGGTTCGTGTCCTATTGGTTCAAGTAAATTCGTCAAAGAAAGCCGCAGTCAAAGCCATCCACGTGGAAGTCAACTATGGAGTTCTATGTCGGCTGGACTATGTTTCGTGGCATATAAACATCCATACGGCCGTTTCTAAGCTTGCGGAGGTTAATTGACATCTGTGCAAAGTTCTGGAGTTGAATTCAAGCGCCCACCTTCCATAGATGCGTTTTCCAACATGGCCATACTCCTATATCCGTGGCCTTAGTGGTCTACGTGCTGGCTGCTATCATAAACTTCAGGAGACAGTTACAGTTTATTGCTTTATATAGAGCGTTTGCATACGCACGTGGAGTTAGTAGTTGAGTTGTTAGTTGATAGTTGATGTGCGTACTCTGTTATGTTTGCTTTGTAGTGATTACACTGCCTTGAGCCGTAATACTACCAGTCTGTAATGAACTACTTTTTAATGTGAAAAGACTCTGTTTTCAACTTAATTCGTGTTTGAGGATCGTACCAAAGCTGTGTAGAGGGCCCCTGCTCAGCCGAGGTTCTGTATATTAATGTATATATATTTCATTTCATTTCTTTCAAAAATCATTGTATCATAATCCATTACATGTTCATATTTCATAGTTGTTTCATTTCTGTTCATACATTTCTATAATTTCCATTGCATTCTTGTCTTTCATGTTTTTATGATTGTTAAATCACTGATCAGTTTTCTTGTGCAGGTTTTAGGTAGACAGCCCGGGCATTTTCATAGTATTTTGGCTAATGATATGAGACTAACATTATTCCGCTGCTAGTTTCCTTTTCATAGCATTTGTTTAACTTCAGTCTTGCTTTGTACATTTCAGTTTTGTTTATCTGATTCAGTAGATTAATTTAAATATATTAAGCTGCTCATAGTGTCTTCAGTTGCCTCCGAAAGCCACAGCTGGACTGATGGTGAGGGACTGCATGATGAAATGTGTAGTTTAGTAGTAGTTTCTTTTCTGCAAAATTAGATATATTAAGCTGCTCATAGCGTCTTCAGTTACCTCCGAAAGCCACAGCTGGACTGATGGTGAGGGGCTGCATTATGAAATGTGTAGTTTAGTATTAGTTTCTTTTATGCAAACTTAGATATATTAAATCATGTATGACATCTTCAGTTGCCTCCGAAAGCCACAGCTGGACTGATGGCGAGGGATTGAATCATGTGTGTATGGTTTAGTATTAGTTTACTTTATGCAAATTAAATAATCAGTTACACAAGTTGTTTATGATTACTTCCGCAAGTCATAGCTGGTCTAATGATGAAGGGTCAGAAAATGAATTGATGTAATCTGATTTAGATTTATTTCATTGCACTTTTGAATTTCCATAAGCGTAGTTTCTTTTGTGTTCAGTTGGCAACAAGAATAGTTTAGTTTTCATGTTCACTAGTTTTCTGTTTTGATTCATTAGATTAGCAGCACCTTTTCATTTCAGCAGTACACTTTTACTTTCTTTTAAGTTTTGTCATTGTAATTTCAATTTGCTTTTAAAGTTTCAAGATTGGTAAATCATTATAGGGGATATCACTTCCTTGAACAAATATAACCAAGCTTGTTTTTCACTATAGAATTTCCATTTCACCTTAGAAAGACCAAAAACGACAAAAAGTTAAGAAAGAGGTTATCTTGCACATATAGTGCGCCGCACTTCATCAACTTACGATTCCCGGATTGACAATTAAATGCAGCAATTTAGGACACACTAAATTGACCAAACACTACATTT